>VXCM01000340.1:0-148379 GCA_014773175.1 Lucifuga dentata
ACATTTCATTGTACTGTTGACCCTGTGTTAACATACATATGACAAATAAATCTAATCTGATCTGACATAATGTTTTGGGGGTAAAGAGAAGGAGACATGTCATTAGTCCTGGACTGCTGAGTTTCCTGGATGCTGCTGTTCGTTTATTGATTAAATTTGCATCAGTCTGCTCTTTGTCAACGCTATAAAAAATATGCTTGCCTAAGATGGAAAAGTTGGTATATTTTTATCCTTATTAATTTCTGGAAAATTTGGGACGCTTATATTCAAAATGTAAATAAAATCAGATGGATGAAACCATCCAGTGAGGCAGTTAGAGGATCCTGTAACTTAACAATATATGGCAACATAGGCTATAAATTCATTCTTATTAGCTGCAAACAAGAATTCAGCCATGTGCCAGCACTGGACAAACCCTTATTGCCTTATTGCTCTGCACGTAATGCAGGGATACACGTGGGGAGGGACCCACAAAAATATAGTAGATTGCATGAATTAATTGGGTGGAGGTGCTCCTGAAATCACAGACCTACTTAGTACCCCAGACACACTGTGGCTGTTCATTCTATGAATAAAATTGCATCAATTGGTCGATCCACTCACTTTGCAGTAACATTTACACAACAGCAGCAACGGAAACCGTGTCAGAGTGAGATATCTGCTCCTTTTCTACTCTCTGTTACAGAAGAGCTATGTAGTCTTCTACCGCATGGTGGAGCCATAAATCACATGATACTGACAAAGCAGCTATGAGGTTATACTTATATGGTCCAAGGAGATGATCTTGTTTTATAAATGAAAAGATTACAGTGTCATTAGTGCAGACATTCTAGGGTTCCTCCAGTAACCTAGAATAGTGAGCTAAAATAATAGCAGTAGCAGCAGCAGCAGCAGCAGTAGTAGTAGTAGTAGTAGTAGTAGTAGTAGTAGTAGTAGTAGTAGTANGCAGCAGCAGCAGCAGCAGTAGTAGTAGTAGTAGTAGTAGTAGTAGTAGTAGTAGTAGTAGTAGTAAAATAGTAATAGTAAAAGTAGTAGTAAAATCCTGAACTAGTCGTTTTCAGTTCCAGTACGTTACATTTGTGTTCATAGATATAAGAGTGGATAAAATTTTTTTGTAATGTTTCAAGGTAGACAACAGTCAGATTAAACTGACAGAATGTAGCATAGAAATAGTTTTTTAATTCCTCAGGATGGCACTGTCACCTCCTGGGTTCAAATCTGAGACCTTTGGGGTCTCTGTTTGTGTAGGTTCCCTCCTGGTGCTCCGGTTTCCTCCCACAGTCCAAAGACAAACAGATTAGGTGAACTAGAAAATCTAAATTCACCACATTTAGCTCTAAAACTAGTCTGTCACTGGTTTCGGCTCACTATTTGGCAATGACCATTAAGCTACACTTGATGGCACTAAAACCAATTTGTCCCAGTCATGTTGCAGTGGTTGATTAGTAAAGGTCAAGGACTGTAGCTGCACTGGAAATTTCCTAAATATGAATGTACATGAACATTTTGGCATTACTCAGCTTTAAGACATGGCCATAAATTCAGATATTAGTCATCAAGCCCACCTGAATAATGAGTTATCTAAGAAGTCTCCATTGCGTACCCAAGAATGTCGCCTTACAGGTTCACAGAGAAACAAAAACACCTTTACAAGCTTCAATGTACTGTTTTAATCTGCATTATGGGGCAGAAATGTTATGTATATTTTACTTTAACAAAACCTCTGTTTGATTTAATATTACTGGTATAAAGTTAAAAAACATGATTGTTTTTCTTCTTTTTTTTTTTTTTTTTATNTTTTTTTTTTTTTTTTTACAAATTTATAAAAATATATTTATCTGTTTCTGCAAATGAACTCTTTCAATGTGTTGTGTTTTTGTAAATCGACTTTATACATTGAAATTGTCGAGTGGAGTCTCAAGTCAGCAACTTTGTGGCTTGAGTCCAAGTGGAGTCAAAGTCACGTGACTCGAGTCTGAACCGCTGGTACCTGGGCTTCCTTTGGATATCAATACATGCACTTTCCATATTTACACTCAAGACTGTGCAGTGTGGATTAATGGACTGCAGCTCTGAGAGTGGAGCTGCTTCAGTGGGTTGGTGGGGTTCATCAGTCTTCTGGCTTGTTGAGTAATATGGTAGGATTTAGGTGAAATACACTCTTTCTTCACTCTGTGGAGTTGTTGCAGTTCTGGGCCACAAATTGCCCCAATACTGAGGAACATTTCAACAGACCTGGTCACACGAGAAAACAGTATGTGCCTCTGTGTCACACTTCGACTCACCTTTACAAATGAGGAGTTTATTTGAGCATAAGTTATAGGATCCAGTTTGTAAAAGCAATAATTTGTGCTTTTTCAATTTTTTTATGCAAGTAGGGTATCATATTTTCAAATACTGTCTAATCTATTACAGATTACTAATTACCTGCACAGAACTGCACTCAGTAATGTAATTAAATAACAGACTCAGTGACTGGATGTAAATAGTTTTAGTTCCACTTAGGTTAATTATACTGCAAAATCATCTGTGCTGATTAAAATATAAAGTATATGCAACAACGGTATTTCCCTCTGATCTCTACCTTTATTTGTCTCTCTCACTTCTCTTTGTAAAAAACATAGCAGTGGCCAATCACACACAGGACTTAACCCATGTGTTGTGTAACTGAAGGAGTCCAACTCATGTTCAAACCAAATTGAAATGGATTTTTCGTATGAATTTGCAAGTGGAGTATACATTTTAGTGCAGTTCAATTCAAAATATTCAATCCAACCCAAACATCTCCCCCCACCCCCTACCGCCCCAATTTGGCCATTATCAAGCACACAAACTCTCCTCTTTATCTTTCTCTAATTTCCCTGATTTCTTAATTGTCTTGCAATAATCATTCTTTATGTTTCCAACACATTACACATTATTAAATCCTACCTATTTGTTTAAAATATAGGTAATTGGCAGGGCAAATGCTAATACACAGTAGTAACATTTTGCTTGAGTTGCTGTGGTCAAAGATGGTAAACAACAAGAAATCTTGCAATGACATACATTTAAGTAGCATTTAATACATTTAAATGATTTATGATTAATATTTCCACATCCTATCTAAAATCTGCAAGTTTGGATGTTGTCATAGATTTATAACAGGTATATATTCTAGAAAGTAAACCCAAACAATCTCAAACCCAAAGACCCTAAACCCCTAACCCAAATAAAGTTAAATGAGTTTATACTGTATGCCTTCTTAGGCTAAGTCAAAAGTACAACTCATCATAAGCTCTGCTAATATTGTAAGTTATGCACAAATAAAGTATTCATTGTTTTAAGATGATTCTTTGTACTTTGGCTTCAATGGCAGTTGAAAATATAGAGTAAAGAAACATGAGGTGAGCCAAAGAGAAAATGAAGGATTTATTTTGCAGACTGGCCTTGCCTTTGCACAATCTGCCTTTTCATTTAAGGCCATTAAGGCATGGAAAAAACTCCCTGACAGTCTGAAAACATGTAGATTTTCATACTTTTTCTCGGGATGGAAAAAAATTGACTTTAAGAAACCAGTGTTGTCAACATTAATCAGACATAGAAACAACATTTTTATCTTTATAATACCCCAATCATTTATATTATGTTTATATATTGATGGGATAGTCAATGGATTGAATAGGGGAGTATGTGATACGTGTATGTTTTATGGGTGTGTGTGTTGCGGAGTGGGGCATGGGTTGTCAGATTGGGTACATTTGTTCATATTATTTTATCATATTTAGTACTTTGAATATGTATTTATTATATTTTATATTTACTGTTGTGCCTACCTGCCCCTCAGGGACTGCAGATGGAAATTAGCTGCTAGCTTAACCTAGTGAAATGCATCTCTTTTCCTACAAGATTAATATTTTTTGTGCATGGTCTCTGTTAAACAACAAACAAATAAATAAATAAAGTACCTCAGAAATCAAATTAGACTGTGTTATTTGAGTATTTTTGAAGAGAGATAGGTATTACTTGACCTTGGAAAAGAGAGTCAAATGAGTTGGTTAAGTCTAGACAGTGTAAGGGCATGAGTGTTGAAAACTGTTTTACCAAATGTTTTGAAGTATTGCTTCAAGCAAAGATAAAAATAAAATAAACAGAACCTGGCTAGTTGTCTCCCCCCTCCCCCCCTCCACTCTTTCTCCTATCTCTCTGTCCCTTCGCTGCCATCACAGCCACAGGAAGGCCCTGGCAGCCCGAAACACTGATACTATCTCTCTGCTCCTCATCTCCATCCTACGAAGTGTCGAAATCTTTCTTGCCCATCCCACAAAGGGAAACCGCTGGTGAACAACGGTCCACGGCACGACGTCCGTTTCTGTGGGTAGACAAGCTGTAGTGTATGGGGTGGCAGGTGCACCTCTGTGTTCCCTGGTTATGGATGGAGTGGAGAATAAATGAAAATCGTGATTCTAAAACAGAGCTGGTTCTGCTGGTGTCATGTCTATTTGAGTCAACCTTGAAGTTATTTTTTTTTCCTCCAAATGTTTGTGAGCATTTTATTTAAAAAGTTAGAATCTGCTATGAGTATTTTTACTAACTCAAACATCAGAAATTAGTGCATATACAAGCCTACTGCAAGCATTTATTTATGAAAACCATTTAGCAGTGTATCACAATATAATTATTAAACATATACCACAACATTAAGATATTTTTACATATTTAAAATCATTTCAAGTAATCCCTCATTTAGTGACAAATATATTACAGATAGAGTATTATACACAGAGAGCCACATAGATTTCATTGAATCCTCAACAAACCACAGTTTGTTGTGTAATCCTGTTGGGCAACAACACTTCCAATCAGCTCTGACAATGACAAGAAATTTCAGGTAGATAATTTGGCAGTGTGTCTTAAATCAAATCCCATAACAAATCTGTTTAAGGTATTGGGTAAATCGGTTTTTTGAAGGGTCTGTGAGGATTATGGAGGTATGTGATGATGCTGTGTTCAAGAACAAATAATTAGTTTGAATATGGATTAGCAAAGATTTCTATATACACTTTCAGGCCTTTGGGATTTTCCTTTTTTCAGTCCATTTGTATCCTAAAGTTAGATTTTACATAATCTGCCCTAAAATACTTTTCTGATCTAACTGACTTCTAATTCATCATTCAGTACTATTCTAAATATTATGAAACTGTCATTATTTGATCATTTTGACTTTAATTCTTGGCAGCCTGGATACTATAATAATGCTCTTACACCTTAAAACTGTCTGCTAATGCCAGATATGAATGTGGCTCTTGACTCAGTTCAGGTGGCGGGCTCCAAAGCCGCTCCGTCCTCTGCTCCCTGTAGGTGTCGCTGTGACAGGATGTGTTTGAGAGTGTCCAGCTCCTGTGTGAGCTGTCCTATCCGAGCCTGCAGCTTCTGGTTTTCCTCCTGGAGCTGCAGAGCCTTATGCTGGGTCAGCAGGATGCGTCTGCGGGCCTTGTCCCGACTCTTCCTCACTGCGATGTTGTTCCTTTCGCGTCGCATGCGGTACTCTGCGCTGTCCTTGCTGATGCTCCTCTTGGTCACCGGGGCCCGCATGGATGGCAGGAGGAAGGGAGAGTAGTCCTGGGGGGTCAAAATATGAAATTTGTTGAAATTATGGGGTAACAGGAGGACATCAGCCTCCTCTGAAAGTGAGGAGGCTGATGGAGTAGTTTAATTTTAGTATGAGTATGACTTTTCTGATGCTATTATCTCCCATTGTGCATTATCTATTATCTACCACAATCAAATTTCTCATTAGCTGGTGAACAACAGTTAGCTGTTAAAGTCTTAAACACTCTCATACACACACACACACACACACACACACACACACCTGCTGAGTAGTGGTGTGGCTCTGGTGGTGGTTTGAGTTTCCCAGACTTGTGGTGTTGCTGAGACAGGACGATGTGTATTGCAGGTACGGCAGTGCCATCATCTGTTCGGCCATTCTGTCCTCAACGGCCCCTTTGACCAATACCTGAGACTGGCCGTATGATATCATATCCATCTGAGCCATCTGATTGGTCGATCCAGCATGGTTGGAAGTGGTAGGGTTCAGAATCTGGGTGTGGGTTGGATATGAACTGGTCCACTCCTGGATGACCGAGGATATCCTGGAATCAGACATCTGTTGGGGTTGAGAGGCAGAAGATTACTCAGTTTATTTAAAGTGCAGTAATTTATCTAAAAGACATTTTTGGGTGCAGACCGGAGAAAACTTTTCCCTTCAGCATATCAGGTCATTTTTAGGCTAACTGGAAGCAGATTCACATCATTCAGCAAATGTTGAGGATTCAACTATATGAACACAATTCAAAAAATATCATTACCAGCATCTTTTACACAAAAATAACACAATGAATACGATGAAAACAATGAATATGATTACTAGTGGACCAGTGGGTTTCTATGCCACTCCATATTTTTGCATCACTGGGTTTGAATCTACCTTAAAATGAACTGTGATCCATTTTCTCCTGTCTTATTTTTGTAATATGGACAGGGTCAAAGTAGAAATTATTAACATCTCTTTAATGAAATCCCTTAATTGCAAGATGACTCATGTGTTTAATTAATATCTATATTAATTTTTTTCACATACCAAAAAAATTTTCAATGGACTCACCATGACGTATTTTTTCATAAGCCACCGATAAACTGTCTGAATATTCTTCAGGTTCCTCTCTAACTGGAAATGATCTTAGAGACAAGATAGGTGCTCTCCTCGTCATCATCACATCATCACTTCCTCTGTCTCTGTCACTCTCTTTCTCTCTCTCACACACATGCACACACACACACACACACACACACACACAGAGAGAGAGAGAGAGAGAGAGAGAGAGAGAGAGAGAGAGAGAGAGAGAGAGAGCATTACCAATGCCATTTTCTGGTGTTTTTCCCAAGGTCCGTCTTGGTTAGTCTGCATAGCAAGACAATAATATTGAGTTTTTGCAGTTATTCGTTTGGTTTAACGAGTCCAAAAGATAATTAATTTTTAAACGAAATTGATTTAAAACTTTGGGCTTGCAGATTATACATTTGAAAACATAAAATTTTGCCATTTACATAAAAAAAAAGGTGGAAATACAAATACAACACTATATTTCTATAGTAGAAATACTGTGTACATGCTGTTAATGAGAAAAAGTTCTTTCCACAATCCAAAAAGCTATTCTTTTTAAGTTAGTCTGTTTTCCTCTTTGCAGCTTACGTGACTACTGTCCTTCTGTGGCTTCCGTAGTTATAGTAACATCAAAATGGCCGCTCTTACTGACAACGTGAGTGTGACTTAGCTACGTGCTATTAAAACTTTTGTTTTATGATCCTAGAACATTATGATTCCAGAACATATGTTTAGATTACAGTTTTATAAGTTAATATGTATTCTTAAATTTTCATTGATGCGCGAGATAAATTATACTTCTGTTTTTAAATACTGAGGCTAACTAACTAGCTAGCCACCAGCTAATCCATAGTGGCCTTCTAATTTTCTACCAATTTGCTTGTATTTTACTGTTGCTGAGAAAGTAGTTGTTGTGGGAAAGTACTTGAATTGTGTTCTTGACTTTTAATTAATTGTCTTACAGGATTTAATTGAAAGTGATTTACCAAAAGCTGTACAGCTACTGAATAATCTCACAGAGCATGTAAGTTATTTACAGTATGAATAAAATGTTTGTGTTATAGAATATTTTCTTATAAGTCCTGTAATGTTTATTAGCTACAAAAGATTCTGATAGAATTGGTGACAAATGGGGACTAAAGAGTTGTATTTGGAATTGTGTCTACAGATTGGTGAATGTATACTCACATGGTGATGGTGATCTCGTATTTAAATGTTACAAGATAATTGTTTACCACTCAGAAAATTATATTTAGATGTATTTTGATCATAAAAATAGCTTAAAAACTGTTGCTGTCTTTCAGGTGACTTCAGTCACAAGTCATGTCCACGAGCTGCTAACAAAAGTCAAAGATGGGGCCTTCAAGACTTCAAAGGTGAGCAAAGACTTTAGAAAAACTGTTATTATAAAGCAAAATCGATATATTGGCAAGATGATTGTTATCTGATATTTGTTTATCAAGAGGATTTTTACTAAAAATGTATTATAAAAAAACTAATATTGGTTAAGATCTTATGTGAAAATGACAAACCTTAGTTAAAGGAAAGATAACGGAAACACACAGGATCCAGATTTGCTCTGGACAGACTGATGATGCAAAAAGTATAATTTCTGTTGGTCTTAGTCTCTCCATCCTCCCTCTCTTCTTGACAGGGTTTGTCCTTCTTAGATCTTCGGTATCACCTGCTGCTCTTCTACCTCCAAGACCTTACTCACCTGATTAGCATCAAAACGGAAGGAAGCAAAATAAAAGACAGCGAAGCTTTGAAAAGAATAGTTACCATCAGAACGGTCAGATATCTGCAGAAACTAACCAATATTTATTCTTTATGCTGAACTGTCTGGCTGTTTTCTTGCAAAGCTCAAACCTTGATGTCTTGCCGCTTCTGTTTGGATGCTGTCAGCAAAGATTTTTGCCTCTTGTTTAGATCTTGGAGAAGATGCGACCACTAGACCACAAACTGAAGTACCAGATTGATAAATTGGTGCGCACGGCTGTTACCGGCAGTTTGGGTAAGACTGTGTTGTGTTGTAACAAGCTTTCGGTGATGACATCTGATTTTTATGTCTGCCTTAACATCGTATGAAAGACTGAAAATATAAAACTGAAAGACAGCATTTCAGATTTCACTTTTTTTTTAATGTCTAATTTGTTTGGTTTTCTTTTTTTTTAGCTGAAAATGACCCACTGCAGCTGCGACCAAATCCTGAGAATCTCATCAGCAAAGTAAGTCTTTGTCTTAACACTGTGGTTAAGTCAACTTTTGTCAAAAAAATTGGGAGGTTTTTGGTGCCAGTTTAAGATCAATTATATTTATTAGTTGAATGAATAAGATTATATCATTGATTTCTTGTGTATAAACGTTATTTCAAGGCATTTAATCATCCAAGTAATCAATGATAAGTTTTTCAAAAAATATATAAACATATGGCTTTGTTCTTTGTTTTGTTAATCAAACAGCTGAGTGAATCTGAAGAGTCTGAAGATGAAACTGAGAACAAGGCAGCATCAAGGAAGAAAGCAGCCCCTAGTGGCAAGAAATATGTACCACCAAGGATTGCCCCAGTGCATTATGGTAATGTGTTTTGCCTGGAATTGTTAAATTTATCATAGACATACAGATCACTGCAGCTTTTTAGTATCAGTTCCAAGAGGGCAGACTGTTATACTTCTCTAGGTTCTGTTAATTTAGAAATATCTTCCTATTTTCTCCTTTAGTCTGCCAAACTTTTATGTAAATAATAATTTTAAAAAAGTCTTAATGAAGAAATAGGCTGATAGCCATGTTGCCACAGTGACCCTGAACCAGAAATCAGATGTAAGTATGGTTAATTTATTTGTCCAATAAAGTTTGATTGGAAAAGGAGATTATTAAGTGCATCTCATCAATTTACCTCCAGATGGCGACATGACAGAAGCGGACAGGAAGAAGATGCAAGCGGAGAATCAGCGGCGAGCAGCCCTCAGAAGCTCTGTGATCCAGGAGCTGCGACAGCAGTACAGCGACGCCCCCGAGGAGATCAGAGACAGGCGAGACTTCCAGACGGAGCGGGAAGGCCGCGAGGAGCTGCACAGGTTCGGCTTTTCTCCATATGTGGTGTTTGTGTTATTTTAAGAGAGAGAGAGAGAGAGAGAGAGAGAGAGAGAGAGAGAGAGAGACGCTGATGCAGGATGAAACTGTTATCAGGACATATTTGAAACAGTGAAGAGGTCTGTGGTGTAGTATGTGGAAATTTCTGCAGAAATCTTGTAGTCTGTATGGAATTGCATAAACATGTAATGCTAAATTACTAGCAGAAATAATCCCCCCAGTAATCTCAAGTGTTTCATCTTTCCTCTGTTTTCCAAATGCAACGATTTGACAATTCTTTTTTGCTGCCACAGGAAGAACTATGAGGAGTCGATGATGGTGCGTCTGAATATGCCAAAGGGTCAGAAGAGCGCCAGAAAGAGAGGCATGATGGCCATGTCAGGCCAGCTGAGAGGCATCACACACTTCAGCGACATCACGGCGCTGACAGGCGGTGACGGGCAGGTGAGCAGAACTTACATGTCTCACTCTGAAAGGCTGTAGTTGAAAACCTAATCTGGTGAAATTCTCTACGATAATATGGTCCAGATGTTTAAAAATCTGTTCTCATCCCTCGCAGCCTGGGTTTGGAGAGGGTTTTAATGTGGTTTTGGCTTGGGTAATGCAAGAAATTCGGGTCCTAGTGAAGTAGTAGACAGTTCAATCTGAAGTTATTTGGCTGATTCTATTCCTTGGCTTCTTAACTAAGCCTGGACTGAACAAAGCGGGACAGCCCAAACAATTTATATGGACTATTAGCAACTTGGGATTCCACCAGGACATCATTAGCATTGGACAAAATGGTTGTTTTTTTTTTTTTAGAGATCTGGTGTGGTTTCACTGCAGCATAGATTTAGGACAACGTGGTGTCTCTGGCAAGGTGTCCCACTCTGTACAGCTTCCTGTCTGCCGCCATAAAATTGATTATAAAGTGTAACTGAGCTGGAGTAATTACTGGCCCGTCTCATGCTGATAGTCTGTTACTGCTGGCAGACACGGAAAATAAATTCATTTAAGAGGACTTGGGAAAATTCTTGCGCTGCTTTTGGACTAGACAACATTAAAAGCCACAAAAAGGATGTTGCTATAACAGGCCCATCTCCATCCAGCATGAATGGGCCTATTGTGGCTTGTTTCTGTCTAAATGCTTTTACTAAAGCACAAAGATCACAGCCCTTGATCTACTGGCTCACTTCCTCCTTATTCTCTCAGGATGGAGATAACCCTCGTCCCAAGAAAAAGAAGAAACTCATGAAGAAGAAAACTAAAAGAAAAGGTGAGGACATTGTAATGTACCAGACAGTAAAAATCATGAGCACTCAGCATGCCACTTCTGCATTGTGTGCATATGATCTTGTGTTTTGTGCCCGATTTGATTAAAATGTCACGAGGATAATGTATTGTGGTGATGCATCACAAGTATTCACTAATGGAAAAGCAGCTTTTAAGAAGAAATCAGTGCCATTACCTGCATTATAATCCTGGTGTTTCCTTTTTAATGATCATAAATTTCCCTTTTCTGCAGCTTTCAAGAAGCACAAATAAATGAGAAAACATGACGTCCAGTGAGAAGTAGTGTGGTGACATCAGAGGATTTCTAGCGAACACCTTTCATCTTGTTTACACTTTTATCAAGAATAAGTCAACTCGATTACAGAAATCAATTTCCCACCTCTTCCACATATGATGTATGATCACACTTTGTCATTCAGTCCATGGAATAAACATTTGTCAATGACTGAAGCAGTGTTCATTGATTTCCAATAGTCAGACTGGCTTCTTATCCAAGGCAACGTGTACACAGTAAACTTGGACACAAACAGGAAGTGAATTTGTAATTGAATTTTAACTTTCAGATTAAATTTTTTTTTTTCCAAGAAGCCAATTTAGTTTTCAGTTCTTTGTTGAGAACCCACAGCATGTTTTCTGTCTCTATTCCACACACTCCTGCTTAAACTCATAATTCTGATGCTGATGAGCTTGTCTAGAATATTTTAGGTTTGACCTTATTTCCAGATATTTGCCACATAACTATATTTGGATTAAGTTTGAGTAATTTTTTTTTTTTTTTTTTTTAATTAGGATATACACCTTGAGATGTTGCATCTCATTTTCGAGGGGGTTACATCTCACACACACACACAACCTGTACATGTTTTAGTGATGGGGGAAACCCAGCAAGCACATGCAAACTCCACGCAGAAAGGCCCTGCCCTGGCCGGGAATCGAACCCAGGACCTTCTTGCTGTGAGGCAACAGTGCTAGCCACTGTGCCACCCAATTAATTAGTATTTTATCATCACTTTCTATGCTTTTCAGTGACTGCTGATAGTATTCAAAAGTAATAAAGCATCTCAGAAAAGAGCCTTACATGACACAAACCTACATCTTTAAATTTCAACATCAAACATTAAGGTCATTACCCAGGACAAACTCACAAAGTCTTATTTTTACACAATGTCTTTATTTTTTTTTCTAATTACAGACTCATGGGTTAAAAATAAAAATTAAAAAAAAGCAAAGCATTTGTTCAAACCCACTTCCCCTTTCAAAAAAAGATCTCCACACAGACCCCATTCTTGTCCTTCCCCTGCCCTAAAATAACACCTCTGTCCCGCTCCAATTATTAAATTAATAATTAATGTTAGCTCCTCAGCCTTCCCCAGACAAGCCGTGACTACACTGCGCCAAGTCAGAGAAAGGGGATGCCCCAAAATTCACCCTGGTCTCTGGTCCTGCTTTCCTCGCTCTCACGCAAACTTGCCTGCCTGCCACTCCGCTATGTCGGCTTCAGCTCTCTGTATAGAAATTACGTGTTGGGTTGGCCGATTGTGTCGTGTGCGTGTGTGTGTGTTCCTGTTTGTATGTGTGTGAGTTGAAGTGTGAAAGGACTAAAAGCATCATCAGCGTTTGCTGTTGTAGTAAATGCCCCCCGTGGCAGGCCTGTGGTCGCCCTGCCCCCCGCCCCCGCCCCCCCACACGGACAGGATGGGGTGAGTGTGCATAGCGGGAGCAGAGAGAGAGAGAGATGCTGCAGAGACAGTGGGGGGGGCCTGCGCCACCTGGGGAGGGGTCGTCAGCCTCCACTGGTCCTGAAACCTGAAACGACAAGAATTGGTCTAATATACAGAGAGAGGAGGGGGCAAGGGGACGGGGGGGAGGGGTTGGGATGGGAGACAAGGAGCACAGAGAAGTAGGGGAGAGGAGGAAGATGGAGGGTTGCAAGAAATAAAACCACTTGACACCTGTCAAACTAATAAAAAAAATAAATTAAAAAAAAAAGTGGGCATGCCTGAGTGGATGGTGAAAGATGTGGATGGGGGATGGAGAAAACCCCGCCCTTCAAAAACTGAAAGGAACCAAAGTTATGGAAGATCAAACTGAACACCAAAGGTTGTTTCATGTCCAAAGAACAGCGGACAGCAAAAAGGTGGAGCCTCGAACCAAAGGGGAGGTGGAGAGGCAAAATAACGATATATATAGAAAATGCAGGGAGGGTGGGGTGAGAGNTGGGGATGATGACATGCTCCAAATACTACAAACCTAAAAACACCAAAAACAATAACATCCAGACTAGCGAAAGTTTCACATGTGTACGGTACATTCAACATAAAAAAAATAAAGGACAATATACTTTTGTTTTTCCTCCCATTTTTGTTTTTTGCAAGCTTTTTTTTTTTTTTTTTTTTTTTTTTTAGATTTGGTGGTGGTGGAGGGCGAGTGGGTGGGCTGTGTTGGTGATGGTGTGAAAGCAGGAGGTCACAGCCAGACCAAAGGAGACACATCTGCAGCCTGAGATACCATCTTCTCTTTTTTTGCTTCCCTCCCCTCCCCCCTCATCAAAAACCAACAAAAGTAAAGAAAGTAAAGAAAAATGCCACCAAATACTCCCCAATGGCCAACTTATACCTTACCAGCGGTGACCGCATCAACCTCCGCACACGCATGCTCACACACAATCGCACACTGCGGCCAGTCAGTTTCTGTCCAGGAGAGGTGTTTTTTTTTTCTCTCTTTTTTTTTTCCTTTTTTGTCTTTTTTTCCTCTCTTCTGGGGTTTTCTTCTTTTATTGGTGAGAAGGGGAAAGAATTTCATTGTGTTTTTTTTTTTTTAATGGGAACAAAGAGGGAGAGAGTTGACAGTAAGAGGGGGGTATGGGGAGGGGGTGTTTAGTAAGGGGAATACCACGATGTTGTTCGCCCTCGGCCCCTGGAAAAGAGAGAGAAAAAGAGGGTGAGTTTTTTTCTGGTTGGCTTAAGAAGACGGACACCAATTTCCAGGTGTGATATTGTATAATATATATGTGTATGTGTGTGTGTGTGCGTGCGTGTGTGTGACTGTGGGCAGAGAAATTTCAGTCCTAGAAGTAAACTTAAGGGGGACATATAGATATAAAAAAAAATGACAGACTAGGAGGAAGTGTTCACAAAAATCAGTAGAAAGACATACCATCTTAACGGTATTGTGCCTTTGGTACAAGTTATTTCCGTTAAAACAATTCAAAGTGCTGAAAGAAGCTGAAAGCAGCTTTGCCAACGGAGGGAGAAAAAAAGTGTCTGATTTCCAAATATGAAGGTAATTAGTGTGTGTGGGCGTGAGGGGACAGCAAAGGCACTCTCTCTCCCTCTTTCTCTCTCTCTCTCTCTGTCTCTCTCTGCGAGAGCCNCACACACACACACACACACACACGAGAACATGGGAATTCTGGAGGGGGAGGGGGGAATGACTCACAATTGTGCCAGTTTTTCTTCCGTACACACTCAAAAACACGACCAGACACACACGCACACACAAAGCCAGGCAACGGCGCACCTTCCATGCGTCATCACACAGTGTTGGGTGGCAACAAACAGCAGAGTCACACTGGGGGCTGAAGCCAGTGGGCAGGTGGGCCAGATGCTGTGGTCAGGCTGCAGTCATGAACCCTCGTTTCTGGGAGTGAATGCTGTAAGTTTCCGGGTTTGAGAGAGAGTGTGTGTGTGTGTNAAAAAAAAAAAAAAAAAAAAAAAAAAAACCCAGACATTTTAATCCACAGCATGAATATGGGTCTGCCTTCAAAATAAATCTTGGCTTTCCTCCCACGTGTGCGTGAGCTTTGGCTGACATAAATAGATGAAATACCAGCGAAGATGTTTTTGACCTGCGGCCCAATTTCTCAAGTGTATGCAAACATCATTTTCTTTTGTTCACTGGCTCCGAGGATTTTTAGACACAAGACAAATAACCCACTTGAGGCTTTGCTGCAGTTTGCACAGAGAAGATCTGCTGTGATAAGCGAGTCCGTCTTAATGCCAAGACGCCGCGTGTCATGTGGTGTGACAGCACCATCGTAATAAAGCGCTGCTATATCTTCCCAAACGCACAGCGGGTCCGTGCAAGATTTTGAATGGGACATGTTTGTCTGCAGTGGATGAGCTCCCCCAGCAAGACAAGGCACTGGTGAACTTTAGTTTTGGCGGCGAGTTCCTGATGTCACAACAAAAGCAGCCCATCTGCTCTCCTGTGCAAGACGCCATTTAGTTCCAGTCAGAGTGGAACGGGCTGCATCGTTCTCAGTGGGCCATATTCTCTGTGGGCATTTGTTCGCGAGTGTGCGAGTATTGTTAGTCGCGATACCGAGGGCAAAAGTTTCAGCATTTCAGCCTCTTAGAGTAACAAGTTCCTATCTGAGGCTCACAGCCTTTGCTACTTTTTTTTCTTGTGTTTTGATACAGGAAGCTTTTGAGTTACACATTTAAAACAGAAAAAAAGCACATAAGCGCTTTGCCGGCTGGGATGTCTGATCTTTTGTGCGAGCCAACAGTCACTTGTAGTTTCTATGTTTAAACAAAAACTACAAAAGCTGCTTACTCGTATACTAAATGTCTGCATTCTATTAGGGTCAGATAGTAAACTCTATCCTGGATCAACATGTTTAGGCTCTGGGGGTCTGATTAAATACCAAGTCTAAATCAAAGCCCCCCTGCTTCTCCTCATGACTGTGTGCGCCTTGTCCTGCAGCGAGGCCAAATCCCAGCAAAGAAGTGCCAAGTGAGTAAATTGGCAGGGTTAAATTTTCTGGTATGTGTAAGAGTGGCTGGAATAAGTAGAGAATGATTAGAGAGATTCTGACCTTGAGGCTCAGACATTTTCTCACAAAGGAATGAAGAGAGATGTAACCTTTTCTCATGGTTATGAAAAGGCGGCCTTGCTGAACATGGGGTTTTTCGATGCACAAATGGCACGAGGAAAGATGAAAATCGCCGCGCTGTGCAGGACGAAAAGAACTTGACGCACAAAATAAAGACCACTCCCTTCAAGTTCCAAACATCTCGGTGTCATTTTTCTTCAGGAAACAAATGTGCGTTATATCCGTGTAACTTAGGTAACGGCCCGAGATAAAGGATCCAGATGATTTGCAGGATTGATGGAATCGGAACCTCTCTGCTTCAAAGCTCGTTGCACATGTGAGGTCAGCATGCTGATCGACATGCTTGACATGAAACCGTTAAGTCAACAGAAAACAATGAGGACTCCACAGACAGAGCTCCACATGGGCCTACGACGACTTTCAGGCTTTGCCTCTTTGAGCTGCATAACAAGTTATGACTATCTATCCTCAAAACAACCTCCCAGAGTCTTTTTTTTTTTTTAAAAACACATAAATGCATCATCTTGACCACATACTAAACATTTTAAGTTAGTCATGATAAGCTCCAGTTCAGCTTCATATTCTAGCAACTAGACTATAATTTCAGACTCGGAGCCCCAGTGCCGAGCTCTAAAGTGAAGTCCTTTGAAATGACACAAATGCGGCCAATGGTGTTATGAGCTCCTTCACGTTTCACACACACAGAGAGCTTACAGATTCCTTATGCACAACAATGTGATCAACACCAGCCAGGTTGATGGCCAATATGTAGGCAAGTAATGACAGACCACACTAAAGGCTTAAAGGACCATACCATCCATTTTGCATGTTTGAGCCTAATATATTCAATTTTCATATATATAACGTTACAGACAATCATTTCCCGAAGCATACTACTGAAACAGTGAAAAAAATTTTTTTTCCTACCTTCCAGACCACCATTGGTTTCAGTTCATTCTGGTACGCTATTAAAATCAACTTGGTGATACTTGAAACGTTCTTGGGATAGGTAATCCATCATCGTGAACAACACGTATATTCAGGTTTTTTTGAAGTTTCGTAATTTTAGTGTTTAAGCACAATAAAAAGTGCGGAGTGAATGTATGTCTCCACTGGGGAATATAGTCCCAAAAGAAGACCTCAAAAAAAATTGAAAAATTGTATAATAGTAATAATTCATAATTCATAATTTTGCGCAACTATTAGCAGGTGAAACATGGATTTTTAAAGTGGGTGTACCACTTGAATATTTTATTTTGAAAGATTAAGAGATTTTGAAAACATCAAGAAAGCTGAAATATGGTTTTATCCTTTGGGAAATGATTGTCAGTAACCTTACATGGCTGAAAATTTAATATATTAGGCTCAAACATGCAAAATGGCTAGTATGGTCCTTTAACAGGTCAATTTGAGAAACAGTCCATTTTCAGGCTGCAATAGATTTTGAATGCACTATTAATGAGATGAGGCACCTTACACAAAACCAGCAGTTCTGCACGAGAATGAAACAGTCCTGAAGTCACTGAAACGATGCTTCATGTATTCCTCATTCTGCTAGAAACCTAACAACAAACCATCTCCTGGGCAATAAATTACCCAATTACAACTCACATTCCAACCCTTAAAAGCAGGAGGAGCGTTAATTGCACCAGCACCTTTGTGTTAGGATCAAGTGTTGGCGCCGACCCAAACACGGCTGCAACATGGTGAGCGTGCATGCAGGGAAGAACAAACTGATGTGCACAGAGTCTGTGTGCCTCCACCAACAGGATTGTGTGTGATGTGGCATGCAATGAGCCCTGGGATCCACCCAACCCATGTGATGTTATGTGACTTTTTTTAACTTGGTGACGGGACACATTTTTGTGTGTGCCTGTATTTCTAAAACTCTCTCTCTCTCTCTCTCTCTAAAAAAAAAAAACTTTCCTTATGGAGGTTTTAAAAAATTACCAATATTCAAGTCAAAATTCTGAACGACAATGGAATGTTACATCTTAACAGCTTATAATTTACTTGTAAGGATGGGAATTAGCTGTATTTGGTTCAGTGTCGCATAACTTTAAGAACTAAAAATGTGTGAAACTTTTTGAAAAATCATTGAGACTGACCTTCCTCACTTCAGCTTTTCTCCAGCCTTTCATACTTACCTTCTCTACCCTATCAGTTACTGAGGAACCAAAAACAAAAAACCTTTTCCTCAGCTCCATTTTCAACATCTTCCTGCTCCTAGTATCTTACTCTACTCCATCCTATCTTGTCCATGTAATTTATCTCACTATCCAGACACTACGTCTTTGTCTTCTCTCCTCTAAAACCTAAAAAAACAAGGACAGTACAGTGACTAATATCAGTCAGACTAATGTAACATCTGCTATTCCCCATTCCTCTCTTGCTTGGGAGAGACGGTATTATCTACTCTCCTTCCTGTTTGTCCCGTCCTACTTTTACACCCAGTGCAAAAAAGCGAGTTATGTGAAATGCATGCCAGTGAGGTGTCCTGCCAGGGTGTCAAAAGAGTGGCACCTCGGTGTCAGCTTACCTGAAGGCCCGTCCTCTGCCCCTGGGTGGTGTGTAACCACTGTAGTACCGTGCACGTGACGAGAAGCTTCCCCCCCCTCGTGATCGGAAGCGAGCGCGGGGAAACCCGCGGTCNCCGTGCACGTGACGAGAAGCTTCCCCCCCCTCGTGATCGGAAGCGAGCGCGGGGAAACCCGCGGTCTGTGGTGCTGATGCCTGGTCTGTTTGTTCTCTTAGCGCCCACCTGAGTAACAAGGATTGAGCAAGGCGTTAATGACAAAATCTATAGTGTTGCAGCTTTCCTACTGCAGTCCATTGTGCTCAGAAAGTGCCAAGTTGATTTTCCCCGAGTTCCAATCTGAATGCATTCCGATACTTCTGCTTGGAAAACATGGATGCCCACAACAAGTTCATATTTGCACGGCAAGCCTGAATGTATAAATATCTACAGACGATCTATATTAATTATTTCTGCGTGATTAGTGAAGAGAAATATCATAAAATGTAGGTCAACTGTCTTGTTCATCTTTGCTCATAAAAATCACATTTAACAGATGTGCAATATGTCAAAAACTGCAAAAAAAAAAAAAATTTAAAACTATAAAATAATGCAAAGGAAAATTTGTCAGCATTTATTGCATGCGCCACCATATTGTTGTGATGTTAGATAAAGACAGATATAGATATATGTTAGATATGTGATGTTTATGTAAGGTACGTTGGGCATGGTGAATCTTCCCAGAGGTTCTGACTGGGAATTCCGTGTTGAATGACCATTCCGTTACACTTTTCCATGTCGCAGGTCAGGATTTTCAGAGTTCTGAGCACAATGGATTGCTGCATCACTTACACCTTTTCTACGTGTAGATTTAATGTCTTAGTCTTGAGACGGTTTTAGCATTCTTTTTTAACAAACAGTTGTGCTAACTGACAATATTCTCAAAAGAATAACAACACAGTGTTAATTATTAAAAGCTATTCTGGTTAGTTTAACCAACATTAATTAACTAATTCTGACTTGTGTGCTGCATTCTGCTAAAACAGACATCAGCCCCTAGTATCCCGCACTCATGAGACAGCATTTTTTGTTTTAAGTGAAGCAGCGTTTGGATTGGTTTGATCTGACTCAGGCTGAGCTTTCAGGAAGCAGGTTGTGTGGAGTTTATAGGGTCCAAACTGTGCATATGAATCTGTGACAGTGCAGTGAGAAAGAACGAGCAGAAAGCTAATGATGACTTTTCAGACAACAAGTCTAATTTCTCTTACTGAGTGGAAGGTGGAAGAGGGAATGTTAATGCCCACTGCCTCCCCACAGACAAATGAACTACAATAGCAATTAGCAATCTCACACAATGGTGATGGGATGAGCAAAGAAAACAGATGATTGCAGTGAGAGGAAATGTACGTATTCAGCTTTGAGATTACATTTAAAGCTGTGGTTCCTAATAATCCCACAGTTAACCCAAGAATATGACATCAGCCAGTTTCAATGATGAGCATAACTTCACCCACAGAGGCAATTATTACTAAATAAGCTATACGGTGTCTTTCTGGGTCACAGCATGTAATGCACTGAAACCATAGTTCTCGTCCCCTACTGAGAAGCCTGCTGTCATTTCCATGTTCTCCCTCAGCTAATCAAGAGAAACACTCCAACATGCCCAGCACAATGATCAAAACATCTGTTTGTCACTATCAGCATTAGTAATGACTATATTTAGCTAACAGTGCTGCCTCTGTAATCATTTGGTTTTGGTTCCACATCGTTTGGCAACTGCAGCAAGTATTCTGAGTTGGACAATTCACGGTGATAAAGTCACATTTTCAGTCTTAAGGCCGATGTTTGTTTGTGCTTCCCAATGAGGGAAAATGAATAATAATTTTAGATTTTAGCCATTTCCCCATTTTCTCTTGTAATTGTGTGGTGGTGACCTGTAACCATTAAATGACTTGGTGGGAGAAACACTAAATTCCATTCCCCCAGGAGAGAGAAATCTCAGCTGAAAATCTCTTACCTTTATCTGCCTTCCTCTGAACAGGGACTCATCTAAAGCCATGGCTGTCCTAACAGACTCTTTGTCTGCAAACTCAATATAGGCAAACCTGGAGGAAAGAAGAAAAAAAAAAAAAAAAAAAAAAAGAAGAGATCGAACAAAATCAGGGATTAGTTAACTACTGAAAGAATCAAGCAAGACTTTCTTTAAGAAAGTCTCAAGACCACCACACTGACACACTTTAGGCAACGTTCAAAGTGAAACTTAATGAGCCTAACCCACATTAAGACACTGTTGCAAGAGGAGAAACATAAATAAGAAGAAACACAAAATTATAACAAAGGAACACAAAGCCTATTGCAGGGCTGAGCAAAGCTTTTTCAGAAAATAAACATAATGCCAATACTGCCACACTTTTCCAGTACTTCATATTTCAAATAATCTCTCCTCTCTCTCAAATGAATCATTTCCTGTGTTCATATTTAATGCCAATTGTCTTTGAAAAGAAAATGTCATTATTCCAAACAGTTTCACTTTTTGGCATTTTTAAATTGAATTACTGTGGCAGCAGCGAAGTCAATCGTCCAGGGAGAACTACACTGCCAGGGAGGGATTTCATCTTGTTTAAATACAAGGAAACTGGTTGCCAAGCAAAGTGTTTGCTGTGGTTGGCAACCAAAAGAGACAAACTATTTGACAGTGATTCAACTCTGGCTACCAACAGGAAACTGGGCAACCATTTTTTTTTGTCAAGCCCTGACTTAACAAAACAACCACATTCTTAAAGAGCTCAATTGCCCGCCTCTAANTTTTTTGTCAAGCCCTGACTTAACAAAACAACCACATTCTTAAAGAGCTCAATTGCCCGCCTCTAATGCGTCTTTGGCGATACTTCATTGCCTGTATTAATGCTCAGTTAGAGAAAAGCGGTCTTTATTTCTGTGTTTACCGATCTTGTCTAATTTGCACATGGACAGTGACAACCAGTCATCCACCGCATGGATAAAAAGATGTGCTGGTCCTCACCCTTTGGGATGCCCCGTGTATTTATCGCATAGGATGGTGACTCTGTTAACTGAACCGCAGCCATGGAAGTGAGCCTCCAGCTCCTCTGCTGTGGCACCGTAGTCCACCTGAAGACAGAAATGCTAACAGTCAGGCATGAAGACAAACATGAAGTACGTCAATATGTGCAGGGTCAGTACGACACTGACTTTATATCAGCACACTAAAAAGTTTGATTTTAGCAGAGGGACTTAATAAAATTTGGAGGGTTGTGCGTCAGAGTGGGATAGGTGTTGTGGAAGAGAAAGAGCCACCAGGCACGCCCCCCTCAGGAATTTTCCCACTGATTAAAGTCTAAGGCTGCTCACCTTCATGTTTTTCTGGTTTGCCTTGAAAAGTCATGTGAAGGGAAAAATTTACACCACCAAATTTAATTATTCAATTAAAAAAAAAAAAAGATGATGGATGAGCAGCTACATTATCACAATAGCTAAGAAAGAATGGTCAAAAGGGTAAAAAACAGAAATGTGTTTAAGAGGCAGTGGGGACTTACATTTCCAACATAAATAGATCTGCCATCTGCTTCCATCTTTTCCTCAATGGACATGATGACAGGGCCGACTGCACAGGAGAGACAGAAGGAGGAAAAAAATCTTTGTTAGCGTAAAAAAAAAATAACAGCATAAAAATAATTAATACCCTTTTTTTCTTGAAAATATCTTCAGGTTGCAACACAGTGTGTCTACAACTGGCAAGTCCCCAAAATGACAATGGTGATGTGGTTTATTAAGGTGTGAAGACAACATTAAATGTCCCGTTTGAGCTAAAGGCTGAGAGGTTTAAGAAGCTGGCTTTTTAATCTGATGAAATTGGTTTGGGTTTACATGGACCCAAGTAAAATTACAGGAAACCAACAACTGGAGCGTAGCCAAGTTCCACTACGTTCAGGGTTTTATGACATCTCTAAAATACAACTACTATGTCCTTCTTTCATTTACAGTTCTCTGTGACTCTGTGCCAGGTTTTGCTGATTATCCCAGTCTGAATCGAGATCGAGCTTTCCTTGACTTACAACTGGATTTGCAGCCAGAGTAATAGACTCTGGGTGCACCAGCATAGCAACTTATTATTGATAAACAGCCTGAAAGAGACCCATGGTAAACCGAAGCAAACCAGACGTGCAAAAATTACAAAAAAGGGAAAGGTACCTGGAGACAATTGGATCCAACCCCAAACGGAATGGAAGATAATTAGAATGGATCCAAAATTTGGACAATCCGAATAGACTTAAGCACAGAGAGAGTAGCAAAGTTGGCAGCAGCATGATGCACCATTAATTAACGAGAAGCTTTTCTTTATTTCTTTCAGTTTTTCTTTCTTTCTTCAAAAAGCACATTTTCTCCTGCGGGGACTATGACACCATGTGATCAGAGCTAATAAGGAATCTGTTCAGGTTCAGTCAGATCCACTTGGTCATAAGAAGTTATACCAAACAGATTGAGACCCAAGGCAATATTACTGGACCTGACCCGATCAGACTGAATATAATTTGGAGGAGACCTGATTTGTGTCCCTGGTTGGGTCTCGGTAGGAATCGAGAGTTACAGTTACACAGTACGCATTTTGACCACTGATTCAATGGAATGTCTTGAAACAAACATCAGAGAAAATAGTGAGCATGAGGCCCCACCTCTCCAACACATACACATACCTGGTGGGGGGCTGAGATTCATTTGTTTCTCCACCTCGTTCTGTAGCTCCTTCAGTTTCTCTGCTTCTTCCTCCATTTCTCTCACCCGGGCTTTGATTGCCTCCAGCTCCTGCAACACAAATGCAAATTCTATTATAGCTGATAAAGCACAATCCAATGTTTAAAAAAAAAAAAGTAATTGTAAGCAAAACAATCATGCCATTCTACTGACTGCTTAACCCTGACAACTGAAAAGCTGGTCTGTTCTTACAATATGACTTCCATCTAAAGAGGCCTTCAAAGGCTTGTGGTTATCTGTGGTCTATCTGCACCACAAAATCAAAACTTGACAAAAACGCCAGATTACACGAGTGTTTCACTTTTGACTAAAGTTCCACTAGCTTATTCATCGCACTCATTTTTTAACTTTTATTTCCAACATTCAATATACATTTACAAGAGCCACCACCTAATCAAATCAACATTGATGATAATCTCGCTTTCTCCATGTTTTCTGTCACTTTATTGGCCTGCAGGACTTATAGTCAAAAGGACTGGTCAATAGACTGGTGAAAAGAACATGAATCAACACCACTTCTAATACTCATTCACAGTTTCAGTCATCTAGCATGTAGAAATATACATAATAGATTCATTATTGTTAGTTGCAGCATTATCACAACAGCAGCTGCTTATTATTCTCATTTCATATCATTAAAAACTAAATACACTTCTGGCTGCTGGTCAAAGTAAATATCAGTTTAGGCTCTTACAACTTATGGAGGGCATTTGACATTTATCTATAAAATGTAAATGACTATTAATAATGGAAATCATTTTGCACCCAAAATGTCATTCTAACAAATGCTGATCTGGAATCACAGCTGGCCCGGAATATGGAAAATTGATGGCAATCGAGGTCCATGGTCATGACGAAAACTGAAAGCCAGAATAACAACACTGCCATAAATATAAAATATTCCTATTCTTATGATGAACAGAGGGATGTGTTCTCACGTGGGAGCGGACCCTCCTGTCTGACAGTGGTGCACTGCAGCACAGCGAGAGTCACTTCAGCTCCATCCAGGTCTGTTGCCTGAGATGACAGGATTTGTAAGTAGCAGCCCATGCCAGCGTGGATGCAGTGACACAGACACGGTGTGTTCAATTTTAACTCGTAACACAGTTTCATCCAACATCAACCTTCTTACATCCATGTGTCCGAAACTGTGACAAATTTAATTTCTGCAGCTTAAGCCAGATGTATCTTCTTATGTCAAGATAATGGAGCGAGAGTAACCCACATTAATGACAGTTTGTTGCAGTCATCTTGCACGTTGTGGCGTCTATTTTTTGTCGCATATTCCGTGCAAGCCCTTGCACTCCCCTCCCTTCGCTCACCCTCCTCGCTCCAGCAAAACACTGAAGATGCAAACCTAGCCCCTCAAATACCGCAGCCCCCTGCTTCGGCGTTGTATGCCGCTCTCTCACTATGGCTGTGAAAAAGCTGATTGTTTTCGATTACGATGGTTTCGTCTTAAACCCACCGAGACAAGCTGCAACGGCATTAACTGAGCATATGTACACATGTACAGTTGTTGGAAAATGGAACTCATTAAAATCAGCTAACGTTGGTTTTGCTTCTTCAACCACGCCATAAAACAACGATGTCCAAAATACATGACAAAGATAGATACACGTCTATCTCCACCCTAGCTTTGTCAAAGCCAATTACTTGCTAACCTGCACGTCAGTTCGAAACCTTAGACTTCATGGTGATTAACTCTAGCTAGCTAGCTAACACATGTTAGCTCCAGTAAAAGAACAAATCTGTCTTTTTTTTCTCGTGACAGGCGACAGCAATTAGCAGGTCCAGTTGTAATTTTAGCTGCAGCCTGATGCTAGCACTTGAACCAAGCTAACCTGCTACCAGTCGGTCATTTACATAGACACACACGGGCGCTTGAAATGCAGCACCAGTCATCTTACGGTGAGAGTAAAGAGAATAAAAGGCGTGTTTACCGTAAGCAAGTCGCCTTCTCAAGCTGGTAGACTCGCACTGTGGCGGCTAATGGCGACGGCCTGACCTACCCTCGCCCCTGACTATCTCTTACATCTCCGTCTTGCATTTTTTTTGCGACGAGAATTTGCCCCACCGGCTCGTGCTGCTCCCTGGCGCAGAGAAACTGGCACCACTGTTGCGCCAAGATGGCGGCCGTCACCACGCATGTCACCACCCATTTCTACTGCACTGCGTGAACCACAATGGCGCTCAATTCTGACTGAACGATAGCAGCAACGCACACGACATGTGACACAAGATTTGAGTAAGAAAGCTTAACAACAACAAAGAAAAAAAAAAAACTGCTTTCGTATACCTAGAACTCAGAGTAAACTATTAAATGTCCTGGCTTTGATGCTGGCTCCCACAGGTGAAACAATGCCCTTCACTTACCGGGTCTTCGATCGCGGCCTCTCCCTCTTCTAATCCCGGTTCCTCGTCACCGACACCTGGGTCTTCCAGCTCGGGATGTCCGGGGTCTGAATCTAGTAAGGATTCCTCCGCCAGTCCGTTACCAAACTCCGCCATAGCCGTGATCCCGCTAAACCAATGCGCCTCGTGGCCAAACCAACGTTGCAGGCCCCTACTCACACACAAGGGGGTAGAGTGAGTGGGGCGGCGAAAAGAAAAAAAACGGCGGAAAACGCCGCTTAGTAAAGTTAAAATGGGGAATAAAATGCCAGCTTCAGCTCCTTTCACTATTCAAATAGCATATCACGATGCTCAGGGACTTCTGTTTCACTCACTATCTATCGGTAACGGTCCCGATTTACGGCAGAGAACCTAGTTTATTTACTTAAATGTGTATATAAAAGGCGAGGAGTCTACGCGAGGCGTCCGCTCAGTTCAGAAATGGAAGCCGGGGGCGGAGCCATGTAAGCACTGCAGGCGTATAACTCAATCTGATTTGTCAAAGTAAGATTCCAGACAAACCTCATACATGTCTCCTGTGTTGCTATTGGGTGCCGGGACACGACATTACCGTTTCCGATTTGTACGTGTGCTGTGATTGGATTACATTGCTGTCGAACCTGTTAGTTGTAAGTCTGGGCTGGTATTCCCAACGGTTCCGCAAATTAATTTCATGCACAAGACTGTCATATAAACTGTCTCCCCTAGTGCGACCTGAGTAACCTTTGTTTAAGTGATAAAACGTTAGAATAAATAAATAATATACATAAAAATAAATGGGCTATGGTTATAAACAGGTCTTAGATTTTAGGTACACATAAAAACTCAAATACAGTTCTGGCACTGCAATTAGACACACAAGCTTTGTTGTCGAACTGATTTTATTTATTTTTCAGTATATCAAAGAAAGCATAATGTAGAACAAACACAAAAATGCAGGTACAAGTGAAGAGGAAAAATTAAGCTTAATCAAAATTCTAACAATTTATAGCAACACTGCCACCATTATTGTTCAATATTCATTGCAATCCCATACTTTTTGAGCAGAAAGGTGGCATTTAAAACCATTATGGATCAATAATAATCAAAACAATGATGGGTAGTAATGGTAATCATATAAGTAGTAGTACAGTTATAACAATAGTGATAATCAAAGTGACAATGAAACACAAGAGAATAAAAAGCAGATCTCCATAAAAACCTATCTAGTTGGACAGTGCAACACCATATCTGTGTGTGCATGTGTGTGTAATCCCAGTCTTGAAGTTCAAGCACTCTAGTCCTTGCTTTACACACAAGATACAGTTTCCACTAGCAATACAAATTATTACTCATGAAAGGACATATTTCTTACCAGCCTTAGTTTTATAAAACCATACCACGTGACTTGTGTTAATGGCTGTGATCATCTGAAATGTCTGTAACTTGTGCAAAAAAATCTGGACTAGTGCAAGTGTCAAGCCGTGGGATTTCCTTTACAGTTTGCATTAATGAAAACCTCTCCCGCTCTCTGTCGACCTCAAGATTGCTTTTTGGTTTTTGAAAGACAGAAAGCAAAGGGAGGATTACTTTGGAATATCAGTTATTTTAATATATTTCTTTACAAAAGTTCATGTTTTAGTTTTGCATTTTGTTAAAACTATCAATAGTAACATTAATAATATACAACTTAAATTGAAGGAAAACATCTTTAGTATGTTATGTGTCCTTCAAAACAGCACCATCTTATTAGCTCTAAGTCAACACGTTTTCCCAATTTGCTTCTTAGATTTGAGTATCCATATGTCCCTTATGGATACTAGTAATACCCATCTTTCTCCCTTGTCTTGGTTTCCAGACATAGTTTGATCTCATTTCACAGCACGTACATTACCAGAATTAGTAACTGTTTCAAAACTCAACAAAAAGGAGGGGAAAGTCAGGGAAACTGCCCATTTCAAGCCCTGTTCTCATATCTCTAAATGTTTGGCTTTGACCTAAAACATTAAACCAGCTATTATTTGCTTGTATTGTTATTTGTATAAACATTGAAGTCAATTAAAAGCAAACTGACTTTCTTTACACACTATTCATGAGAAAGAAAATGGTAATTTCACCAAACAAATGGTCAGGACTCAAAATGGACACCCTGTGCCAGATGTAGATGAAATTATTTCACAAACATTATGAGGATCACCTGGGCTTCAATCATATTTACCTGGTGGCATTTCCTCTTTAAGGCTGTCATATATCTAACATACCTACAGTAGCTGAAAGCAATTTATTTTCCCAAAAGGTTAGAAGAACTGCATTCCAAAGTGAAATATACACCATTTTAGGGATAAAAAGTGAAATCCAAAGGGACCAAGAGTTAAACACAATGACAGTTGGTAACCAACTTAAAGAACAGACAGGATTCACTATGTTCTATATAGTGGATGATGGCATTGTTTTTTCCCTGGAAAATGGCATGCACAGCAATTTGGAATGGAGCTCTTCTTCACTTATACACAACAGTATAATCAGACTAGCGAAAATCAATTTATTTCTTGTAATTTATATTAAGGCATCCAACATGCATTATTGTGTCTTTCAATAAAAAAGACACTTGCATTAGAATGCTTAAAAACATTTTAAACAATGTAAAATGTGTCAAAGTGCGGTATGCTGAGATTTTATTATCCAGACTCATTTTGCCCTGTCTATTTGGATTGTCATGAAAACTATCAACATGTAGATGGGGACAAATTTAACAGCCCTATTCTTGCTGATGTACCTCTTTTGTATCCCAAATAAGTAGACACACAACACTCTTTCAGACCATGCACCTGTAGCAAATAAAAAAAAAAAGGTGACAGTCCATACCAGTTTTACCTCTCCCACTGGTTCAATCCATCCCTAATTAAATCCAAGCAATCTCAGAAGTGAAAGTAGGCGTAAGAAATGTAATTCCACAGGAGCAAAATCAGAGTTATTAAGGTGAATGTTTCACGTTATCCCAAATAGTGTTTCTCAGCCCTCCGTCAAATGGCCACAGGAAGAAACACTTTTGCATCAGTCTTAAGGGTAGTAAGACAGTTCAAGCAGGCAAGTTGAATGCCTTTAGAAATCATAGGAAGGTCATTAATAAGGGTAATATATAACCACAGGGTTAGGACCAAAATTGTTTGGGTGAGGTGTGTGAGGACTGAGGGAAATGTGACACATCGTCATATAAGAGAGTAACTGTTTAAGTGTGAAGCAGCGTGGAAATAGTCTGCTGATGTGTTAGATTCCACGTGTATGCAAGTGATCAATCATGGATTTCCAGTAAGTGAAGGTTGACCGAGGGACAGCGGGTGCAGAGGGAGCCAACTTCAAAAACTAAACAATATTAGCTTTTGAGGATTAGTGCTCAAATGTGTGTTTATTAAAATTTGAGGAACCCAAACGGGTCCAAGAATAGTCAGTTTGTAGACCAATCCTGATCAGTCTTTAGCTGCTGCTGGCGGCCATCGGTGGTGAGGACTCAATAATGATCTCCACTCCGGAACTTGTGACTGTGGTGGAATGAGAGACCTGTGATCCCGGCGCGACACTGCCAGATCCACTACTACCATTCCCGTTCTTGCTGACGAGTGTTGTTGGTTGGCCAAAGTTAGTGGTTCTCAGGGTTGCCAGATGATGTTGGGAGAAGACGTGGGCCCTGGCTGCAGCCCGGGACTCAAAGGAGACGTTGCAGGCATCACAGTGGCCTTTTAGGGTCTCCTTTGGTACTGGCTGGCCAGCAATGGGGGGAGCTGCAGGTTCAATAATTGTCAGCTGGACCGGTTTGGGCAAGATGGGACGATTGGCTTTAAGAGCGTTGTACTGCAGGTAGCTTCCTGAGCTAATGTCCACCTTCCCACCTGGCAGAGGAGACTGGGAATGAAAAGTGGGGCAGACAGAAGAGGGAGAGAGCGAATAAGTTCATTGTCACATTCTTCTGTCACATTCTTTTAAATCTAATTTCTAGTCAAAATTTAAACCTTCTAAATAATTGCTACCATATAAACTGCATGTTAGTAAGTCTCTAATATAAGGCTAATTTGTTATTAAGCAATTTTCACCAAAGAAATATCTGGATTTCTTAAAAATAAAAAACCATTTGGTTCAAACTCCACTAGATTTACTTCAAAGTTGGCTGCATTTCCTGCTGCAAGAGAAAACTTTAATTAAATGAATTAGGTTTGATTTTTACGATTAAAACCAAAATCAATGAACCCTACTTACAAGCTGGACCAATGCACTGTATGTTCTGTTTTTAGAAATTTAAAGGCACATTTGAGCCGAATAAATACTACCTATATACATTTTATGTTACTGCTAACCATTTTTCAAAACATAAAATTGTATTTTAGTTTTTCTGTTACTGCCAAATTCCTTAATCTTTCAAAATCAAATATTCAAGTGATACACACACACACACCATAAAATTCAATGCTTTGCCTGCTAACACTTACATACGATTGTAGACTGCACAGTTGTTTTAATTTTTCAGTAAAAGCAATTTATTCTCCTGGGACTATATTCCATGGTGGAGAAATACATTTTCTTCCATGCAGCTCCACATTTGATCGGTTAAATTAAGCAATTTCGACAAAAAATAATGGCTTGTGGTTCTCCATGATGTTAGTTTTCCTTGAACCTTGAGTATCTGAAGTATCAATGTCTTCAATAACCAGGAAATACTAAAATAAAAAATAAAAATACACTATGTCCATCCAGTATATTTTGTTGTCAGAGGGGAAATGGTTAAATCGTGGTGGAGAACAACAATGTGAAACCTAAAAAAAGGTTTCACAGCCTCAGAAATCTATATACAGTAACTACACATTTTATTACGGCTTATTAATGTGCTTGGATTTTATACTCAAGACTTGCTAGCTTACCATTTTCTCTTGCTGCAGTCTCCAGCGCTTCTCCTTGGCCCTGGTGTTCTGGAACCAGATCTGTACCACCTTGAGCGGCAGGTTGAGCTCTGAACCAATGGCCTCACACTCCACGGCATTAGGGTGCGCACAGGTCTCGTAACAGGACTGCAAGATGGACAGCTGTAGGCAGGACAAATGTGTGCGTGGCCTGCGGCTGGAGGAGTGGGGCAGGAAGCTGCTTTCCGTCGGGCTTGATTTACCTGTGGCCGGCGTGGTGGGGCTGGACACTTTTGCAGAGCTTGGGGTGTTTGGGCTAACTGGTGCAATGCTGGGGGTGGGAGGAGGGGGAATGGTGCGAGGAGGCGTGTGCGTGGGAAGAGCAAGTTGTTCTCTCGACAGAGTGTTGATCTTAATGGGGATTTTGGGGGACCAGTACTTAAGCCCATTTTGTTTTTGTGGCACCACTGTCGTGGCAGGAGGCCTGTTGTTGATGGGTGTTGTGGGCAGTTTGGGCACCATACGGTTAGTGGTTCCCGGTCCAGGCCCCACCTCATCTTCATTGTCTCTCTCCTCATCAGTCTTTTCTTCCTCACTGTCTTCAGCTGGCTTTCGCTTCAGGGATAGGTGTGGGGTAACAGGGATGGAGTCCTTGGGAGGTGGGAGAAGGATGGGGTTGTGGACTTTGGGAGCAACTTTGACCATAGTTACATTGCTGGTGGTTTCAAGCTTGGTCTTTGGCACGGCAGAAGCACTGCTGCTCACAGGAGAGACTGCAGTAGAGGAAACTTCCTTAGGCTTGATGGGGACTGGGGTTACTTTTTTCACTACAGCTGCTTTGCTCACCTCCTTTACAGGCTCTCTTTCTGTCTTAATGAGGGTGCGCACTATTGGAGCAGCTGTAATAGACCCAGTATTGTTTGCAGCAGGCTTGTTGGAGAAGATGGGTTTGGAAAGAGGCCAGGTGAATTTAATGAGAGGTTTGCCAACTGCTGCCAGAGTTCCGTCACTGATGAATCGGACCTCACCCTTCCGTTCCCTCGCCCTCATGTTCTGGAACCAAATCTGAACAACTTTCTTTGGAAGATGGACCCATTCTGAAATCTGTTCAAACTCATGTTTCCCAGGATTTGGGTCTTTGAAATAGCAACCATACAGTATGTCAAGTTGTTCAGCTTGGATGATGGTCCTTGAACGCCGCATATCTCGATACCGTTTTCCTTTAGACTTTCTCTGCTGCTGGTCCTGCTCCCTCTCCCTCTCCTTTTCCTTTTCCCTCTCTTTCTCTCGCTCCCTTTCCAGTAGCGTTGCATTCATTTTTTCTGCTGCCCTCATGTAAATACTAGACTTTGACATGTTATTGCAGTTGACCAGACTCGTGCTGCTATTGGAAGAGGGCATCGCTGTAACAGAGTCAGGCTTAACCTGGACAACTACCAGGCCTCTGGTTGTGGGCCTCAGGCCCAACCCATCCAGTAACTGTCCCTTCTGTGCTGACATTTTATCAGCTAGACTTGAGGAAGAAGATGATTTGGAATTGCTGTTTTTTCCCATGCTGAGATCCAAAGCTGACTCACAGTCATCACCATTGGACAGGTAGTGAGATGTCTGGCTGTGGGGGGACAAGGACTGTGAGAGAAGAGAGTCAGACAAGCGTGTGATGGTTGGTGGGTTGGAAAAGACAGGTAGTTTCCTCCCATCTCCAACAAGTGAAGGATTGAGAGAAAGGATATAGGGAGCAAGGAATTGAGTAGAAAAGGGAGCAATGGACAAAGGCAATGAGTGGACAGCACTGGTTGACATCTCAGAGTGGTCAATGGCATGGGACTGTGAGCTCGGGGGATCCCCTTGGGCCTCTAATTCTAAATCCACATCTGAATCGTGCCTCTCCTTCTTCACATCCACCTCTTCACGCTCAAAATCCCCCTTCCATTTCCTCTTGGCCCTCAGACCTGCGCCGCCCTCTTCATCTTCATACTCATCCTCTGCATCAGAGAGAAACACAGTTGTGGAGCGCAGGACCTTTCCTCCACCTGAGCCCTTATCACCAGAGACCTCCCGCCGTGCATCATCTTTAGAAGGGCTTTCAAATCCCTCCTTCATAGACCCATTCTGACTTTCTTCATCAGATACAATGACAGAGGTGTAGACTTCATTTTCAGAGTCAGAAGTCAGACAGGAATCTCCCTGACCCTCCTTCCCCAAGCTTCTCCACCTGCGCTTTCCTTTTGTATTTGATAAATCAATTGCCTGACTACCTGAGGCTTCAGTATCATCCTCACCTTCTGCTATGACCAGTGAGCTTTCTTCCTCATCATAGTCATTGTCAAAACCTCCCACATGCTTTGTAAATCCTGCAAAGCCATGCAGGTTTTCTAACCCTGTGGCCCTCTGCCTCTGTTTGGCAAGTCTGGCTTGGCTCAGCCACCTGCGTACCTGTTCTTCAGAGAGCCCAACCTCTCTGCCCAGCGCTTCACAATCCTCATGCAGAGGACTCGCAGCATCAGCTTCGCTGCGTGATTCAAAGAATGCCCAGAGAACCTCTGACTGGAATTCTGATAGCATTGGAAGCTCTGGAGAAGTAACACATCCCACCATATTACAATGGGTTTGAGCTCGGCTGGGGTGAGTTAAGGCATTTGTACTGGGGCTGGATTTTGGGGTGCCAAGGGAGCCACATGGGCTTGTGCCCGACTGTGATTTTTGAGGAGTGGAATCAGGGCTAAGTGTAAGGTTTAAATGAACAGGACTGAGGCTTGAGTTGCTGGGCACAGATGCAGAAGGCGAGAGGTTGCTATTGCGGAGGCTCTTCTCTGTACCCGTTGGAGAGAGATTCAGGCTAGTTGCTTTATCACCTTCCAGGTCCAACTGATCAGTCGAGCTGTCTCCATCTGTTGTGCTATCTCTATGTGCTTTCCCACTGTCTTCATTATTCTCAACCTTCACTTTGCTTTCTATATTAGGACCTTGTGCAAATTCTTTATTCGCCTGTTCATGATCTTTTTCTGTTTTAACGCTTTCTATAGTACAGTTACCCCTGTCCTTGTTCTGGACTGAGCTCTTCTCTTCAACTGTCTGCCTGTCTTGTCCTCCCTCACACTTTACAGTTTGTTTTTGCTCTTCCAGACAGGCCTGTGTGTTTGCTGGAATTCCCATAGAGGGCCACTGGTTCTGCAAGGTGTTCAGTCTTTGGGCTAGGAGGGCTTGCTGAGTAGTGCTGAGACCTACGAGTGGCACGCACTGGGTGAGGAGCTGGCCTTGCTGGTTCTCCAGGTGCTGCTGGGTTTGGTCTTGGAGCCTGTTCAAGATCAAGGGCATGACCATTTGAGGCTGAGGCACAAGCTGAGGCATGGCTGCACCAGGAGCGGCAGCAGATGCAAACAACGAGGGGAGGAGGGAGTGCGAGATGGAGCCAGGGTTGGATGTGAGCAGGGTGAGGAAGGCTGAGACAGCTTGAGCCGAGGCCACGGGGGAGGCGAGGAGGGATGGAGCTACTGCTGAAGTTTGAATCTGCTCCCCGTCTTTTGCAGTAGTCACCATCAAGGTGCCAGGAGCAGCACAGTTGGTGGTTGAAACGATCTGACTGACTACAGCAGCTCCACCTGCAACAGAAGTGTTCACTGCTGTGTTTGGAACAGTAGTGGTGCTGCCTCCCACACTGGTGGTCACTGCACTGTTTGCAGCATTTCCAGCGTATCTGCTGCGAGTCTGGTGCAAGACAGATTTCATATGGCTCTCAAGGGTGATGGCATGATTGTAGGAGACTCGACACACAGCACACTGGTAGGGTTTGTTTGATACATATGGCCGAGACAGCACAGGAACAGGGGGAGATTGGGCCTCATTCTCCCCACCTTGTTTCGCAGCGCCTGTTGTCATCCTCTGAATGTGGGAGTCAGAGTTGTAATGCACACTCAAAGCCGTCCTGGTGGAAAAAGTTTCCAGACATGCGTTGCATTTAAATGGGCGGGCATTATTTTCAGCTGGCCCGCCATTTTTAGCAGTCGACTTTTCATTAGCGTCTGGAATTTCTTTATTTTCAGTTGCATTTTGCTGCTTGGCTCCCGGGTGTTGATTTCCCTCCTGTTCTGGCTCTGGCTCAGCTTCACCTCCCTCCTGTTCCATTATTCTGTCTTCCTCCATCACTTTGTCTCCAAGCGTCTGGGTAGTGTCTGAAGTCTCACTGGATTGGCAGGGTTCTGAACTGGAGTCTTCACTGTGCTTCAGTTGACAAGAGACAGCATCTGAGAAAACAAACAGATATGTTTAAAGCTGTTGTTGCAACTGACTCTGATAACGCATGTGCATATTTGCATAGTGTATGCAGTTTGTAATGATGCCCACATCAGTCTGTTTTTCTACACCATCTACAAGGGTCAATTTTTCTCTTTAAAATTCTTTGGTTTCCTGTAAAACTTCCCCATTGAGTTCATATTTTGCTTTCAGAATCATTTATAACATCAGCTCAAAAAAATGTCTTTACACCATTTTACTGTCAACTGATATTAAAAAATTTGCTAATACAACAACCGTTACACATTTATTTGAGGAGCCTTTGATAATGGAAATCAGTCTTTGGGGTAAATCAGGTTGGGGTTCATTAGTATTTTATCATTTTGAATGCAGTTAACTAAACTTAATGCATCTGAAAATTATTGCTTACTGCAGTGCCGAAATAGTGACAAATTTCAACAATTTTAAACAATAAGAGTAATAACTTACTTAATATTTAAGTGCTAAAGCTTAAAGATGAGATTAAAAACCTGAAAACTGAAGCAAATTTCTACTGAACCACATAAATATGGAAAAAAAAAAAAAGTTATATTGTTCACGCACTACCTGAATATTTCATATATTGCTCTTTCCTAATAAAAAAGCTAAGGATAACATATTTCATAAGTAACTAATGAGACTTGAAGCTGAACAAATCTGGTCATTTTCCCAACTTGGAAACAAACTCAAAACAGAGCCAAATATTGGAATCCAATCCTAGTCTTAACCAAATGCAGGAGTCAGTATTTATTAAAGCATGTATGTGTGTGTTGTCTTTTACACTTGTGTTTTAATTATTTTCACTGTAAAATTATTTTAATTAAAAAAAATAAACTATGAAAGAAGTAATATTACTTTCAAGAAAAAGCCATATTACATTTCTTTCAATTTTAACACCTTCACACTAACCTGAAGACTTTTGAGCACCTTTATCCAGGTTTTCTCCACTGGTGCGCCGTTTTATAACAGCCTATTAAACGGAAATGAAAGCAGAAATCAAAACACATGGCAAACAAACACTGGAACTCCTCCCTCAAACGGGGTTAAGGTTGTTCAGCTTTTGGACAACACGCTGCCAATTTGGGCATGACTCACTGACGCGTGGTTACATTAGACACAGCAAGCCCGCCTAGTCTCTTATTTCCAATTTACCTTGAAGGCATAAATTATGATGGGCTTGTTCACTTTATCCGCCATTTAAATTCCAACAATCCCACACATACACTTTACTTAATACACTGTTCTGGACTCATTAAATAACAAATAAAAATATAACAAAAATATGACCTTTTTATAATGCCATTAATGTCTGGATAAATATCATTGGACAATTCTTTAACCCTCCTATTATGTTGCACGCCAATTTAACCCATTTCCACTTCTGAGTTGTATGAAATACCACTTAACCTCTGATTAACTCCCTGAAATTTAATGATTTTTCCTCATCTAAGGTCATGATTTTACATGCACTATTTGGACACTGATGTGTTGCATGTTTGTACCGATTTTGTTTACAAAGATGATGTTTCGGATCATTTTGACCTGGAGACATTCATGTACAAAGGAGTTGCGCAGACCCAAAATAAACATGTGTTTTATGGAGATTGTTTTTTTTTTTACCTGGTTCCGGGCTGTGCATCTGTAAATATGTAAGGGTTAAAAAAAAAAAAAGAGGTTTCCCATGTTTCTTCTCAGAGTTGTATCAGACTTTCTCAGACAAGGACCAAAAATGAGCTCCAAAACATTTACAGTTGAAGAAGTCCTGCCACAGCTTTTGACTGTGATAATGAAATAGAAGAACAGGTTTCAGAGGCTGAGGACTTTTCAGAGACAGAGGACAATGACGTGGATGATCCAGATTGTGAATTTTCCTTCGCTGAAGAGGATTCTGAGGACGAGTCTGCCAAAGCCTCCGCTCCACAAGATGGAAACAATGGAACAGCAGCCATCTTCAAGAGCAGCAGGGCCATGGAAATCCAAAGATGGTAATATATAATGATCACCATCACCACAACAAAATCAAGGCAGACTGTCAGCTTCCAGTGTCATCAAAATGGTTCCAGGGCTAGACGATTTGCTGCCACTCCAATCCATGACATAAAATCAGCATTTGAGCTTTATACACCACAACCAATTGAGAAAATTATACTGGACATGACCAATTTGGAGGGGAGCAGTGTATTTCAAGAGAAATGGAAGCCACTGGATTTGATTGACTTGAATGCCTATATTGGATTGCTGATATTAGCTGGGTGTAGGTGTACGAGTCAAATGGAGAAGCAACTGCCAGTCTGTGGGATGAAAAGAATGGAAGGCCAATATTTTGGACAACAATGTCTTTGGAAGAATTCCACATTATTTCTCGGGTGACTCGCTTTGATAACCGTGATACTAGACCAGGTCGGTGTGAAAGAGACAAACTAATTGCAAGTTTTGAGCTGATTCTTTATGTGTTTGGGTGTATTTAAACCACAACATAATGGATGTCATTTTTTTTTCAACATAACAGGAGGGTTAAAGAGAGTGAGAGATGTGATTAATAACAAAATGCAGAGGGCTGTGTTTGTATATTGTTTAATAAAGTTTCCCAATGCATATCTTGATGTTGACAAGGTGTTTTCATAGCCTAATATACACAACAGGGGGTGGACAAACTTAACAACTTCATTATAACTCAATAGCATAGAAGAAATACTATTTTGGTAAAGCTTACATTTGTTGTTTTGGTTGATAATGTGAGCGATGTTCATTCAACTCAATATTAATTGTAGAATCAAGCAATTTGTAGTGTTGTTAAGCAAATATCTGTCTGTAAATGTCGACAGGTCTACTTGTGAATACTGTTCATTTTGTTAACACGCTTCTCGTGTTTGCCATGTCATGATTTGAGATTTGCCACACTACAATATTTGCAGTGATTGTGACTAACACACCAGCAGTACCTCTAATGTACATCCTCAAAAATAACCATCAAGTTGAATCACCACCCTGAGTGTCAAAAAAAAAAATCAAACAGAACATTTTCTCTAATTTGTCACTTCCTGCAGGGTNCCCTGAGTGTCAAAAAAAAAAATCAAACAGAACATTTTCTCTAATTTGTCACTTCCTGCAGGGTATTGCATCACACTGTGGTGTAATACTTGTTGTCCACCCCCAGTTTATCACCCAGCAACAAGTGTTTTCTTATCCAGGATTTTTTTTTTTTTTTTAGCTCATTACAGGATCAAGATGTTGTTTTACTAAAAATAGTTCAAGCTTATATTTTCTCCAGCCATATTCCAAAGTTTAACTTTTCAGAGCACAGAATCGAGGTAAACTTTCATAAAAATAAAGATATACATATTATGTATATGTAGATATGTTGATCAGACTGTATATATATATATATATGAAGTCAGTTCATTTCTATATCGTACAGCAGCCTCATGATATAGTTTGGATAGTGCCCTGACCTATTACCCTGGCATACTTACAATGTCCAGTAGTCTGTTGACACAAGATGGAAGTACACTGTGTTGGTCAGTGAGATGTACTGACAGGGAGGATCTGTCTGGTTGCCCTTTTTGGCACAGGGGGCACAACCACTCTGCTGCCCCATTGCTTTCACTGCCCGCTGTCTCTCCAGACTCCTCCTAATAAACAAAAATGCCTGTCAGAAAATCCAACCTTGATTGGGAGCATTTTCAAAGTCATTTTGATTCATTAGATCTGCTCTACAAGGCATTTCATACCAATGGAAAAGTACAAGTATATTGTTATTGCTGGTTATGCATGTCAGCTTGGTGGCCTGCACACCATGTATTCATATGCCAAACAATGACACCAAATCATGTACCATACCCACTTGAGACAGAAAGGTAAGTTTATCCTTTTTACAATAAACTGATCCTGGATCATTACATCCTTCTTATAAATCTTCAAAAATTCATTCAGGGATTGTTTTCATCCCTGGTCACCTTTTGTAAGGTGTTTCCCTACCTTTTCATCAGAAATTACTGTAGCAAATTAAACCATAATGATGTTATTTCAATTATATTTACGTGCGTGCCCATCTTTGTTTTAAGTAGTTTCTATATACAATTTTCTTTTTCTATTCAAACTTTATGTACTAACTATATACTCAGTATATAAAGTTTACTGATATTTAATAGGCACATCTAATAAACTGTAGTAACCTGGATATATTGGATTCATCCTACATACAATCACAACATTTGTCAGGTTGTCTACAATGAGTAGGTTATACAGTCTGTAGCTATGGTAATTACCTCCGAGTTTAGGCCTGAACAAGTAAAATATGGCTCTTACAGAGATTATCTGAGGTCACCATGCTGCATTAGCTCCATATCAACAATACAACTCTTACCTACATGTAGTTCAACTGTCAAAATACATTCAGTCATCCTAAAATAGCTTCGATTTTAGTCATTATTATTTTCAAATATTTACAAACGAGGACACAACCTGGATTTCTCGTTATCAATACATACCGATGAAAAGAAATACCAACACAGCTTTATTCTTCACTTCCTCGTCATACCAATTAGCAAGCTAGCAGGGTTATCTGGCCAGATAATATTTCGATAAATCCGTCTGCATAGAAAGTCATGTTTCAGATCTCCTCAAAACGAGATTCATAATTAAAAGCTGAGATATAACTAGATTTCCGGCTCTTTGCTTATAGTTAGCTAATTAACGAGCTGTCTAATTATCTATGCCGACCAGAGATGAATCAATTAGCTAGCAAGCTAGGTGAAGGATCTCCAGTAACGTCGCATTACAGCGGTGTTTGTGGAAATGCTGGTTAGCTATTAAGTTTACTGAAAATAATCCTCCAGTGATAGCCAGACACTTCCCTGAAACTGCAAAAGACAAGACAGACGTCAGCATAATCTTGTTGTTGGCTCTCAGTTTAAGAAGGACGGCCATCAGATTAATAAACAAAAATGGGTTGAGCTATTAACGGTCGTGATACTTTGCTAGCTAGCCTGTTAGCCAGAGAGATAATTAACCTCTCCCCAAAGTGTCTCCAACTGGCTCGTTCCACTCCTACTAACTCTGTCTGGTCCAGGTGGGAACTGCAGCGCCAATATACCGACCGAGTTCGCCCAGGGTATGAAATATACTACGTTCCAGATCAGAAACCTCGGCCTCGAGTTGTTTCCTTACCCCTCTGATTGTGGGCTGCCAATCGGGCATCTAGTGTTGCACCGCCCGCCGCCTGCTGCTCAACAGCGCAAATTGAGGCCTAGCCGGACTAAAGCCATTTAATTAATGAACGTGGGCTCCGTTTACAGATGTGTTAGAAAACACTCGCACCCCCTCCTCCTCGCCGTCCAGTAGTCCCCGTTTTGACGCGTTCTAGCGCTCGAATCCATACCTTAAACACTTACGGTGCAACACATGGTTATTTAAAATCTCGTTTTAACAGCTTCACGCCGTAATTGGCGAAGGAATTAAACGCTAAAAGCTACTTGGAGCGTACTACGTGCGCGGCGCTCGACTCGACGATGGGGGTGGTGTAGAGAGAGGAGGCGAAAAGGAGACGAGGCAAAAAAAGTTTGGGATTTAATGTTGATTTCTATAAGGGATCCAATTGGTATGAAGCACGATCCGTCGTTTGCTCGATGCTTTATCAATCGCAGGCCACTCTCGTCGCTCATATCGGTACAATTAACCGATCGCGAATGATGATTAATTAAGTTCAGAGCAATTAGCTAATGCGTTTTACCTGCATGGTCGCCGCTCCAGCACACACACACTCACACGCTTCCTCTGTGGCTCCTCAGAAGTGAAAAGTTTTCTTGCCTGCCCTCCCTCTCTCTCTCTCTCTCTCTCTCTCTCTCTCTCTCTCTCTCTCTCTCTCTCTCTCCTGTTCTCCCCCTCCCTTCATTCGCCCTATCCCTCTCTCCTTCCCCTCTTCCTCTAGTAAACAGACCACAGCTCCCCCCAAGGCTGATTGCTGACATTCAGAGGGACACACGGCTATCAAAACCCTTATGTAACCCCACACATATAACTTATTATTTATGCATGTTGAAACATAGCTCGCTTATTGAGCAACATCGCTAACACAATTTAAAAAATTTGAATGAGGTTTCCAAAAAGGTATTACCGTGTTTGAATAATAAATCCCTTCTACCGCTTCCTCATTTTCGCATTAAAGGTGACTAAAAATGAGTCCCAGGTCTGTCAACTAGGACTGTCAGAATGGTATGACGAGTTAATTAAAGCGGAATAATCGAGATTGTTTTCCATAAAAAGCTTAACTCAGCAACATCCATATGAGTTATGTCATGTTTTTAATTAAATTATAGGTGTGGCGCATATCAACAGTCAATCATAGAATAAATATTTATGAAGCAAAGGGGATTAAACTGCACCATCTGTATGCCGCTGCGCTCCTGGGACAGGAAGTGATGTTCGTGAATACCCAGATAGGTGTCTCTAATTGCGCCTGTGCAAAATAAACTTTGCTGACGTGTAGGGCTGCCCAGATTGACCGGTGGGCTAAATCTTTGATGTCAATGAATTTCGATCTGTGGAAGTGACTTGAAAAGGTGTGTGTGCAATTCGTTACGCCCATTTTTGACTGTTTGTGGTGCAGTTTGGTGATCGTGGTTTGTAGTTCATGCGTGACTGCTGCAGCAGCTCGGGCAGAATGAGTCGAGTCTCCAGCGCCTGATTATAATCAGACAGGTGCAGCTACTGCACTGTATACTACAAATACTACTGCATTGTAGTATTGCAGAATCAATGTAATTTCTAGCATTTTAAGATAGAAGTACGCGAGTTATTACACAGAGAATTATAAAGATTATAGAGACTGTAAACTACATATAAAACCACTGTTGCAATGCAAAACCACTAGATCAAGGTGGGTTTACCGGTATTTGTATACAATATTTTTTTATAATATAGCCATTTCAGACCATTTCCCGTATTCTTACAAACAAATAACCTCAGTTTAGATATGTAGTGAATGAACTACTGCACATATGCTAAATAGAGTGGATATAGAATGAATACACTCCCCTCCAAAGTATTTGCTTTTTCTTGTTTTAGAATCTGTACATTTCATGGAATTAATTAGGACTTGTTATGCCCTGATCCAAAACACACAACAAATCATATGAATGCAGTGAAATCATTTTAATAATAATAATTGGAGAAAACAAACAACAGTTTAAATGGCAAAACTGAATTGTTTTCATTTACTGAGCATTTACCCCCTTGTGTCAGTACTTGGTGGAAGCACCTTTGGAAGCAACTACAGCTACCACTCTTTTGGGGTAGCTCTTGACAAGGCTGGCACATCTGGCTTTAGAGATATTTCCCCACACTTCTTTGCGGAACTGTTCAAGCTGGGAGAAGCTGGTTGGTTTTTGCTGATGAACAGCAACCTTCAAGTTATTCCAAAGATTTTCAGTGGGATTTAGGTCGGGTTTGACTTGGCCACTCCAGTACATTCACTTTGTTCTTTGCAAACCACTCCATGGTAGCTCTGGCCTTGTACTTTGTGTTAGTGTCCTGTTGAAATATGAATTTCTAACCCATTTTCAGACTTTATCAGGTCTGAAAATCAGGTTCTATTCCAGAATCTCCCTGTACTTGGCTCCATCCATCCTCTCTTCAATCCTGACAAGATCCCCTCTCCCTACAGATGACAAACATTCCCACAACTTTATGCTGCCCCCACCATGCTTCCCAGTTGGGATGGTGTTACCTTGGTGATGGGCTGTGTTGGGTTTCTCCAAACATAATGTTTAGCATTTATGCCAAAAAGTTCTATTTTGGTTTCATCTGCCCACAAAATCATCTGCCAGTTTATTGCAGAATCCTTCAGGTGTTTTTTGCAAACTTCAGTTGGGACTCCTTTTCGAGAAAGGGTTTTCTTTTTGCCACCCTCCCATATAACCCAGTTGCATGAAACATCTTTGATATAATGTCTGATGCACATTTTGTCCTCTGTTGGCCATAAACCCCTGTATGTCTTTCAAGGTTGCCATTGGATTCCCATTGGTCTCTCTGACCAGTTGTCTTCTGTCTCAGTCACTTAGCTTTGATGGACACCCTGATTTTGGCAGGTGCGGTGCACTTTCCACTTCTTAATGATGGACTTAACAGTGCTATTCAAAGCCTTGTAAATCTTTTTATATCACTCACCTGATGTGTGCTGTGCTGCTGTCTTTGTGATTGGCTTCCCTTGCATTCTGAGCTGCTTTTATTTCAGTGCTTAATTGCAGTGATTTCAAACAGGTGTTGGACAGTTAAGTTATCGTGATCTAGAAGGCAATTTGAAGGCAGAAGTTTATTCATAAGCTAGTTTAAGTGTAGTAAAAAACTTATCAAACCTAGATATTGCAAGTGTTTATTTTTAATTAATGCAAGAAACCTTTTGTAACTACTTTTTTTCATTTTGAAACTTAAGTATTCTGTGCAGATTTGTAGGAAGAAATATGGATTTGTTCTGTTTCAGTTCCTAGCTTTAGGTTAACAAAATGTCAAAATTGTTAAATGGGTGTATTCGTTTTCTACCCGCTACATTTTACAATACATTGTGTTAAAAATAAAATCATGCAAAAACTTAAAAAAAAAAAAAATTATATATTCAAACAACAAAAAACAAGATGCTACATGAATAAATAATTTATCACTACATAAATAATAATATGTATAATAATAAGAACAGAAAAAAGCACAATTTAAAGGAGGACAATTTTTTTTTATATCAGTTTCAGTTTATTGCAACTATTCAGCATAAGAAAACAAATATATATAAAGGGCTTTTGTGGCTGTAGAAGAAGCTGTAAAAATTGAAGGAAATGGACCCTTACAACATCACAAAGGTTACTTTTTTGTGTTGGTGTTGAAAACTGCAGAATTCAAATTTCAAAAAGCCATTAAAGCCCCTCTATCTTTGTTAGCAAAGTCTTCAGCACCAATATGAAGTTACTCTTCTGATGTCAAAAGGGTCAGTTTCCCTCTTATGTACCAAAATGAGACAGATGACCAGTAAATTGTACATGAGTTTGAGTGAGTTGCTACAAAATAATTGACATTGCCATAACCATTTTCTGCTGTTTATCCTATTCTCATAAAGAGGTTACATCAGTGTACTTGGAAATTTATCAACTGAAAGTAAGATAAAGTGAATGTAGGTGAGTTATTTTCCACTGCAATTGTTAAATATTGCTGGTATTGACCAAATTATGTAATTTCAGATGAGTCTGGAAGTCGAGAGAAAATTTTTATGCAACGCTGACACTCCAAAAACACTGGCAGAGATTGGGGGTATGTGCTAACTTTAGTTTCCATTCAGTTACAGTTAGAAAATACAATTAAAAATTAGACATTGAGCTGATGCTGTGATCCATGTCAGCTTACAACATGGTCACTAAAGAGATTTAGCAGAATTAAGTGACACTAATTGCTGTTTGTGTACTTTGTAGAGACACTGGCCATCTGTCTCTTGTTCATAATGAAGTTTAATTATCTGTATCAGTCTCATTAATATAACTGCAAACGAAAAGACAACGTTTTATGCAAATATTGCTCAATTTTTTTTCATTTGTCTCTTCCTTCCACATCTTTTACTCAGCGGTGTGTATTGGTCACCGGCAATTTCATGACCAGTACTTTGATACTCCTGACTTCGACCTCACTTTACGAGACATGTGGCTGCGGAATCGTAAGGGATGCTGGGAGCTCAAGTGCCCAATGACAGCAGTCAGCAAGGCCGAAGAGGCAAATGAAGAAAAATCTAAGGAGGCAGCACTTTGTACTCGCTACAAGGAGATAACTAATCTTCCTGAAATCCAACTGAGAGTGAAAGAGGTTATAAAAGACATTTGTGTGGATGTTGATGTTGTGTGCCAGCCAGCTGAAAATGCAACAGAAGAAGAGGAAGGCTGTGAAAAACAGAGGAGGTTCGCATCTACCCAAAATGGCCCTGAGAGAGAAAACAAAGCCTCCTCAAAGGACAATGACTTATGGTTGACCACGATGAATCTGGGGTGCTTTGCAGAGTTTACAACAGTGCGGCGTTCATTCACTTTAGAGAGGGAAGGGGTGCAGATAGATCTTGATGAAGCTGACTTTGGCTACCATGTTGGGGAGATAGAGGTCCTGGTACCTGAGGGAGGAGATGTGAAATCTGCCTTGGAGAAGATTGAAAGAACAGCTCAAAAGCTGGGTGAGCATGCAACAGTCAACCTGCCTGAAAAATTTAATACAATAATTGAAATTGCGTAGCTCGTATATTTTGATATGAGTCTTCTATTCTTTGGTATGTTCTAAGTTAAGCTTATATGTGATTTTGCCAGTGATATAAAATCAGTTTTCTTAGCATAAACAAATAACTACCCGTTTTCCTAATTCCTAATCCTGTTTTGTATGTTTTATTTGTTTCTTCATAGGTCTGACTGGAGACCAACAAGTTGAAGGAAAAATGAATGTTTACCTTCGGAAAAATCACCCAGAACACTATGCAAAACTACTAAGTACACACATTTTGTAAGAGATATGAAATCCATCACAGCTAAATTGTGAAGTATTATTTATTGCTGTCTTATTTAGTTATATCAAAACTGAGTCATAGTTCTTTTTAATAATATTTAACCACCTATAGACGCTTAACATTTAGCTATATTAACTTTTAACTGCCTTAGAACAGTATGATCTGTGCATACACCACAGCAAACGTCTGTGTTTTTCCTTCAATCAACATCACAGCAATAACTCGGCTGCACGAGAGATCAATTTAGAAATATTTATCACACTGAGTCAGGTTAGATGCGCACACTTGCACCAGTGCTGTAATGTTGGACTGTATTTGGCAACAAAATATGATACAAAAAGTAGCCTAAAGACATATTACACATGTCTAGTCTAACCAAACTTGAAGTTGACCTGACCACATAAGAATTTCCAGAACTGGATAGTAATAATTCCTTCAACTTTACATTTGTAAAGTGTAAAGTTCTTCTGGCTGTATGATGGAGAGTAGGAGAGTAGTGCTGAAAGATGGATATGAATGGATGTCAGACAGTATAAAGGTCCTGGGGTTTTAGTATATGAGTTTTCCTCTCAGCAGCCGCAGGATCAGCATGTGAAGCAGCGGCTGCAGCTGGATGTTTATTTCAGTCTATGTTCAGATGGATCAGGTGTCCCAAGATGGCTGCTGCCTGGTCTTACAAAATGAGAACTCCTGCCTCATCCTTTTGTCTGCAGTGCAGAAAGAGTTTGCACAAAAGTGTTTCATGTATACATGTATGAAGACTAATGTCATGCTTTACTGTGAATAAAATGTTTCAGCAGTACAAACCAAGTGACTTTTGTATTGCAAGAACAGCATTTCTATCTTATTTTGACAACACTAATAATTCAATTTTGAAGTTTTTGTACAATTATCATTTTATGAATATTTGGTAATGCACATTAATGACATGGTTAATAATGTCAAACCAGGGAGCCATCTTTGAAACCTATTCTTGTCTAAATTTGGATAACCAATTTCTAATACTCTTAAAACCTTAAATAATTTTATTTATGTTTGCAACCTTTTGCTTAGTAGCTGTTATGACCTAATTGTGATTTGGATGTGTCTATCAACAGCAAATTATTCCATGCATTATCTTTACTAACCTATTCCTATGTTACTTCCTGAGAAAAGCATTGCACTGCACATTTTTAATACTGAAGTGAGCTAGAAAATTAAAGTGTTTCCCATTCTCAAAATGGGTGGCACAGTCAAGGTTTGTAAGACAGTGAGCGCCCTGAACAAAAGAACAAAAGAAGACAGAACAGGCTGTCCCATAAGGAATAATGAAACATCTTAAATGTCAACCTTGGTCCACTAAAGCAACAAAGGAGACAAAAAAATCCTACATGGTGTCTGCATACTAATGACAATCCCGTGCATTTTGTTTAACAGGAGTAATACTTTACAAAACTGCAGAACTGTTTTAAAATATCTCACCTTTTTGTCGTTATAATGAGACATGTCATCAAGACAAAGCAACCCAATGCAATCAGAAAACAGTCTCGTGTTAAATTAAATGACACCATTCTCGTTATAACAAGAAAAGTTAAAAACAGTGTTGTCATCGCTATGCTGTAGAAATAAAGGAGCAGAGTACTGAATGAACTGATCAAGTTTTCCTTGTAGGGCTAAAACATAATGAAATTTTCCTCTTGTGAAGCAATATAGTTAAAATGTTCACTGTAGGCATTGTAGCATTTAGCTTTGTCTGCAGCTCTATTGAAAAGAAAATTCTCTTTTTGAAAGAGACACCAAAGTGACATTTAAAATTCCATTGTATCATTAGCTCTAAAAAGGAAGACTCCATATTCCACATCTTTGTGGATGGTGATGCTCACCTTCATCGATTTCTGCAGCTATTGGTGGAAAGATTACATGATTCCTCCATGTGAGAGACAGATGGGGCATGGGATGAGTCACCAGGGTCACCCACAGGTTCATGATCCTCATCTTGAGTTTCAGTCAGGGACCAGTCTGATGGAGGTGGTGGCTGAATGGATTGACGTCCCTGATGGGCTCGTCTGCTGGTTTTGTCTCTGTGCCAAAATAAATCCACCACCTGTTGTGTGTCTGGCTTTGTTTGGACACCTGTGCTTGAACACAATAAGTATGATGTGGTGTAATATACAAATAACTTTTATTAAGCATTAATTTTCACAAGAATTGCAATAATAGGTCATTTTAAGTAGAAACACAGTTTCATCAAAAAAGGAAACAATACAGTAGTTATGTATGTTTGTGTAATTATACATGCACTTTACTGTTATTCATTATAGTGAATAGTGTCTTTGCACCTGCATGTTATAAAACTGCAGCATATGTGAATATAAATGTTATCAAGCATATGTTAACATTTGAACCCAAGCATGTTATGCTCATTTGCACTGACCTTTATTTTGAGACTTGTGCTGTAATCATGTTAATTTTTACACAACAAATCGAGCAAAAGTGACCAAATTAAACTTTCCTCTTTCTTTAATATATAATCAGATTTTCATAGAATCATTAAACCAATGGAAAATCATAACAAGGGTTTGGTCAAGCTGATTTTAAGAATGTGTGGTTGACAGTATTGTCTTAGTTATTATTTAAACAACATCCAGGATCCTGGTGTTATGAATGCTGTTACTCCCTGAGGACAGTCAATCTACAGTATCATGTGATTTGTTGCTAGTTTAAACAAATCTGCATCAGGGCGAGGCTTAAAAGCATTAACAACCACTAATCCACAACTCCAAAAATAAGGAGTATTAAAACCAAAATTATTCCCAACTAAATCACACAGGTTTGACATGCAGCACCATATGGCTGGTTGTGTAAACACACCATTTCATTCCAGCTGCTATTATTTTAAGACTTTTCTTACTAAAGTAAATACTTACATATTGGTTCCTGCTTGCTGTATGTGTCATTGCAAATGCACATTCTGTAGCCATTTCTGTGGCAGCATAAGATTCCTTGGTTAAAAAGTAAGTCAGTAAACTGTATTTATATAGCACCTTTCAAGAACAAAAGTCACAAGGTGGTTCACACAAAATGAGCTTATAATAAACTATAAAACAGACAATAAATAAATACAACAAAGGAAGTGCTACCCAAAGGGAAGTCTAAAAAGATGGGTGGGATGGGAGCTGCTTTTTTGAAAGCAGGAGGAAACTCTCATCTCAAGTTTGTATCCTTCAACCTGATAATCCACATCACATTTCATTTCCAAAGTTTAATCATTCAGTGTAAGCTGCTAGTCCAACTTCACCAAAACACTACTGTAAGTCTCAGTCACTGGAGGTTATACTTACAGTTGTGTAGTTTGCTTCTAATTACATACATAATTACTGTTAAACAATGGGGTGTTCAAATATTGAAGTGGATTCATTTCAATACAAGCTGCTCACACAGCACACACAATAGCTGTATCTCAGTCCAGCTCAGAGGCTGGACGTTCCAGAGTCCACTTTTGTACACTGAATATATCATAATGGGACAACAAAACCCATCCCAATTCAATGGCTCCTCCAAATGTCAGGAAATGTCATGTTAACTAGATATTTAATTTCTGTTGGTCATCAATCACTGGTAAATATATCAATTAATTTAAAAAAAAGGTGTGAGTGTGTGTGTGTGTGTGTGTGNTCTGCATGTAAATATGTTGTTGTTTGCAATTTGGATATGCTAATCACACAGGATTCAATTAAAATGAAATTACATAAAATTGTAGAGATCAGCCTCAAAATCTAATGAAGTTTTACTAATTCAAATCCCATCTATTTACAAGTTTTTAGTGAAACCATTATTTTTTTTTGAGATATCCTAACAATCATATTAAAGGACCATACTGACCATTTTGCATATTTGAGCCTAATGTATTCAATTTTCATACATGTAATGTTACTGACAATCATTTCCCAAAGCATACTACTGGAACGGTGAATTAAAAATAAATTTTTCCTACCTTAGTTTCAGTTCATTCTGGTACGCTATTAAAATGAACTTGTTGATACTTGAAACGTTCTTGGGATAGGTAATCCATCATCATGAACAACAGGTATATTCAGGGGTTTTTTTTGGTTTTGTTTTTTTTTTTGAAGTTATATGTTTAACCACAATAAAAAGCATGAAGTGAATGTATGTCTCCACCAGGGAATATAGTCCCAAAAGAAGACCTGAGTTTATCGAAAAATTTAANAATGTATGTCTCCACCAGGGAATATAGTCCCAAAAGAAGACCTGAGTTTATCGAAAAATTTAAACGACCAGCGGTGAAACATCGATTTTTAAGGTGGATGTATCACTTGAATATTTGATTTTGAAAGATTAAGAGGTTTTGCAAAATATCAGGAAAGCTGAAATACAGTTTTACCCTTTGGGAAATGGTTGTCAGTAACATAACATGAAATTTGAATATATTAGGCTCAAACATGCAAAATGGCCAGTATGGTTCTGTAACCTTCTTAGCCATGCTGGCTCATTGCATAACTCCTGAAACAACTAAATGGAGAAATCCTGTTAATTACATAGATTAATGGAGAAATCGGGTGAACGACAACCGAGCTTTACCTGCAACCACAAGTCAAAATGAGACTGGGCTACATTTAGGGTGGAGCTATACGTGTAGCCCCGCCTTCAATTAACCTCGTTGCTTTAAAAGTACGTACTAAAAAATTTAAGATGTGTCATAGCAATAAATATATTTTGATGCAGTTAACTATGTCTTATAAGAGGTGTAATACAATTTTTTTTTTTTATTAAAAACATATGTTTTTGTTTTAAAACCAGCCAGCACGAGCCCACAGGGAGACGTTCACGCTGGGGTCACGTGACAACGAAAGGGCACAGTTACGTACATGGGTTTTTCACAGTTTTGTAAACAACATGGCGATTCACGGACTGGCCAGACGGTTAGCCGACTGATGAAACACTGTGCTCGCCTCCTGTACGTTCACCTCCTCTGTGAAATAATCGATATATGTTGACCGATAGTAACGCGTCGGACAGATTATTAAATTCGACAAAGAGCTGGAGCAGCGAGCTGTCAAGAAGACAGTTTGATAGACAAACGGTAATGTTAACTTGTTAGCATTATTAGCTAGCTCAGCCTTATCAACTATTGCATTTTATTTATGATTAGCTACTGTAATTAAATTGTCGAGGTGTTTGAAAAGCTCGTTGTCTGCCAACTGCCAAGGAGTGAAAATGCTACGAGTTACGGAAATAATCTAACTTATTGTCAGTTTAGCAAATGCAGATTAGGTAATCTTTTTGCACAACATTATATAAGTTACTTGTTATCGCAGGGTAACATGGCTAGTGACCGGTATCTGCACCCTACATTTCTGTCTGCGTGTCGAATGCATCTGCCTATGTGTAAGGCTGTAAAGCTAATTTACATTTATCTATATGCGTATTATCATACAGAAATATTTGATAATAAATTAAAGTACCTGCATTTGCTTGCAGGTGTTTTCTCAGGCAAATCCACCTACATCTCCTTTAATTATAACAGTATCAGTGTAATTTGTTCTCCTTACTAGACTTTATTCAGTATATGGGCTCTCAGTCCAGTTCTGGGATGTCAGGTGGAAGGGGCTCTTCCAGTGGCAACCCTGCAGACCAGCCTGAACCAGCAGAATCAAACCAGAGCAGCAGCCGAGGCCGCAGGACGGCAGACAGGCAGTCAGCATCAGAAGAGGACGTCGACTTAGCTGAAGTCCTGGCTTACCTATTGAGAAGGTAATTTGGGAGGATGCGTTTGGGGATTTGAGAGCTGATGACAATGTATCTTGTGTTCCTGGCGTCAATTTTATTACTTGTTATGACAGAATTCTTTTAATGCATGGATTGATGATGCATCAGTTGTTTGATTTTCATAAGATGCTGTAATTAGTTCATGCACGTTGACATTTGATAGTTTGGTGGATGATCTAATGTGTTGGTGTGTGTTGCAGGGGCCAGGTCAGGCTGGTCCATGGCAGCGGAGCCACAGGGCTGCAGCTGGTCCAGTCGTACTCTGACTCTGATGAGGACAGCGATGGAGCCTGGGAGGGTTGGCTGGGTGACCGCTACAACCCCCCAGGTAACCTGCCATAACAGTTTACTTTAGTCGTAACAGTAAATTGTGTGTTTTGAACACTGTGTTGGCCTAATTTCTGTGTCATTAGAGTCCACACAGGATTAGTGCCTGCCTATAATATGTAGGATTTCAAATAAATTATGCCACAGTAAGACTAATGTTTTGCATTTAGTAAGATCCAGTATAAATATAGAGTAATTTCTATATGAGGAAATAAATTATAGAGTATGAAATGAAGACATTGCTTTTTCTTTTTGAAGATTTTTTTTTAGCCATTAAGTCAGCCTGGATATGGATGATAAGTCCAATTAATAACCCAAATAACAAACTGATAGTTATAGTGAGCTACAGACAGGACTGTCTCTGCATTTATAAAGGATGGACACTACCCAGAGCTTTTCTTCCTGTATCTCCCCTTGGGCCTTCCACTCATCTGCCTTGATCATATTTCACAGTTAGACAATTTTGTATACAGTTTGTGGTGTAAATATCGCTGTGTATCATTTGTATTAAGGTTATGCAGTTCTCAGATGGTGTTTAATCCTTGAAGTTGTTTGTTCTGTTGTTTTGTCAGTGGACACCCAGCCTGACACACATGAAGTCGACTGCAGTGAGATCCGAACTCAGATCCTGCTGGCCACCGCCTCCTCCACCCTGAAAGGCCGGCACAGTTTCACCCACATGCTAGCAGAGGTCAGACAGCACAGATCCAAACTTAGCATGACCTGAAACTACAAGTGGTATCTGATAGTGTAACATAAGAATCTGCAAGTTTTTAACACTATAAGAAGATAGAAAAAAACATGATTAAGTCAAAGATACCTGTTAAATTTTATTTCCATCTTGCAGTTTTACGAGAAAGTTGTTAAATAACAAACAACTCTACAACCCACGATGTGCAGATACTTAATGGAATTGGAATCACTTGTTTGTCTCTCAGCTTTATGTGCTGTAATTGTTATGATTGTTAAACAATTTGAGGTTTTTGCTTTTCTGATTTGCACTGTGCCTCTTAGAGGGAACAAGGCAGATGTAGAGGCTCCAGTTTTTCCCACGGAGAGTGCAGCCGCATTCGCACACAGTGAGTTAAATTTCCACTTGCCATATTTCTCATCAACTCACCAATCCAACACATAATCAGGTCGAACACGTGACTGATTGTTGTGTGTCTCTGCGAATATTTATAATACACTAGTCATGATTTTTACAAGAGAACACCTGATGTTGTCAATCAAATGATTTTTTTTTCTGACTCTTGTGTTCCTTCACAGTTTCCTGCCAAACTATGTATCCCACAAGGATACATACCAGCAGAAAGCTTTCTGTGGTGTCTACAGCGAGAATGGCGACATGTTCCTCTCTGCATGCCAAGGTAAATAACCCGAGATCCAAAATGAGAACAGGAAATGGTTCTTGCATTTGTTAAAACTGATTCGAACGCCAAATCGTGAGTGGTTTACTGCATCGGATCTCTTCATGTAGAGTTGTGTGTGCTGTCGAGTCAGCCAAGGATTATAAATTGATGTTTGGATTCGAGAATAAGCATCCATTGTGGCAAATGAACCAGATCTGATTCATTTTCTGCACTATTTTGCCTATTTAACACCTCCATTGTGTATAATGTGCTGTTGTTATAAGCACATTACACAGGCAAAGGACAACAACTCTCACACTTCTTATTTCATCAGAGTTACTCATTATTCCCTTGGGAGCTTTTGTTTTACTACCTTGATGCTTATGTTGAGCAAGCACTGGATTAGGACCCAAAGACTACCTAATAATTAAAGGATCATACCGGCCATTTTGCATGTTTGAGGCCAATATATTCAATTTTCATACACATAATGTTACTGACAATCATTTCCCAAACTGCCTATTACCGCCATTGGTTTCAGTTAATTCTGGTACGCTATTAAAATCAAGTTGGTGATATTTGAAACATTCTTGGAATAGGTAATCCATCATCGCGAGCAAGATATGTATTCAGGTTTTTTTTAGAAGTTACATAATTTAAGCGTTTAAGCACAATAAAAAGGGCGGAGTGAATGTATGTCTCCACCAGGGAATATAGTCCCAAAAGAAGAGGCGTTTATCGAAAAATTTAACTGACCGTGACTTTATAAGGTTGTATACCTATTAGCAGGCAAAACATAAATTTTTAAGGTGGGTGTATCGCTTGAATGTTTGATTTTGAAAGATTAAGTGATTTTGCAAAATATCANATTTTTAAGGTGGGTGTATCGCTTGAATGTTTGATTTTGAAAGATTAAGTGATTTTGCAAAATATCAGGAGAACTGAAATATGGTTTTATCCTTTGGGAAATGATTGTGTCAGTGATGTAACATGTATGAAAATTGAATATATTAGGCTCAAACATGCAAAATGACCAGTATGGTCCTTTAANTGTAACATGTATGAAAATTGAATATATTAGGCTCAAACATGCAAAATGACCAGTATGGTCCTTTAAAGTACTCTGAAAAATTCATATTCAAAATTTCTGGCAAAACATCTGCGATGCGTGCTACAATTTAACGGACTCCTTTTTATTTGCTTCCTGCAGACCAGAACATCCGCTTGTATGACACCACCAGGGGACGTTTTCATCTCCGCCGGACGGTGAAGGCTCGGGACGTGGGCTGGAGCGTGCTGGACGTCTGCTTCACTCCTGATGCACAACACCTTCTCTATTCCAGCTGGTCTGACTACAGTAAGGCTAATGGACCTATTAGACATGACGCGCTGAGCCAGCAGAGTAAATTAGCGCGGTAATTCGATACGCAGGAGTCTCGATTTGAATAGCTAGACAGACCCTCAGAGCCATTATCAATGCTGCAATCACAGTCCCTGTAATTGTACCTCGGCGTGATGGAATCGGTTGCTGTCTTGGTTGTAATTTACCCTCTTTGGTGAACAGGAACATCTCCTACTCATAAACCTTTGTGCCACCGGCTCACTTCCTGTGGATTGTTGGCAATACAGTCTCACTCCTAACAAACTGCACCACAGTTCACTTGGTAGTAGAAAGAGATCTGTGTTTGGATGGATTTTTAGTTTGTTTGGGGTCTAGTAGCGCTGTTCTAAACCACTCAAATGAACAGAGGTGACAGACTAAATGGGTCAAGTTTGAGCACACAAAAGCTTTAATATGTTTGATTGAAGGATAAATGGTGACCGAAAATGGATGAATAGATTCATAAAACACAGCGCCAGGCTTAACAAGTCAGTAAGGGCACGCAACTATGTTCCCTCATTCATAAATTCCTGTTACCGCCTCTTTTAGTGTTTTCCTTAAAAGAAGCGTTACCACAGCATTACCTTATTTACATGCTGGGGAAGTGATCCATAAAATACAGTGTCACAAGAAAAATGAAGAGCTGTTTCAGTCTGGTGGTAAATTTTAATGGTGTGAAATCTGAGTGAGCTTTTAAGCTGTATATGCCTCACAGGTGTCAGTGATCAATAAATGTGATCAATAAGTGTGATATTAAAGGTGACTCAGTTGATCAGTCAGTGTGTTAAAGGATCATACCGGCCATTTTGCACGTTTGAGCCTAATATGTTAAATTTTCATACATGTTACATTACTGACAATCATTTCCCAAAAGTAAATTTTAAATTTGTTTTCCTACCTTACAAGACCGCCATTGGTTTCAGTTCATTCTGGTACACTATTAAAATCAACTTGTTGATATTTGAAATGTTCTTGGGATAGGTAATCCATCATCACAAATAAGATGTGAATTCAGGTTTTTTTTAAGTTACGTAATTTTAGCGTTTAAGCGCAATAAGAAGTGCAGAGTGAATGTATGCCTCCAACAGGGAATATAGTCCCAAAAGAAGACCTGCATTTATCAAAAGATTTAAACTACCATGAGTTCATAAGGCTGCATAACTATTATCAGGAGAAACATTGATTTTTAAGGTGGGTGTATCGCTTCAATATTTGATTTTGAAAGATTAAGAGGTTTTACAAAATATCAGGAAAGCTGAAATATGGTTTTATCCTTTGGGAAATGATTATCAGTAACATAACATGTATATATTAGGCTCAAACATGCAAAATGGATGGTATGGTCCTTTAATGTCACTGCACCTCTTCCTCAAGCCTTATCTCCTGTGCTCTGTGTCTCTCACGTGCGACACACACACACCACGCCTGGCATGCTCTAGTGTTTTATGAAATCTCTTATGCTATCGTCAATCACTTAAAATGTGGAGATTTAACATGTCAATTTCACTTTGACACCAGGGAAAGTGTGTCTTTGAAATACAAAAGCAGCTCAAAGCAGCTCAATAACGCATCAGTTTTCTTTGGCTTTTACCTGTCACACCTTACAACAACGCGTCAGCAACGATACACTGATTAATGTGAAGCTTTATGCATGAGCATCAATTAGCACTGCGCTAACTTAGCATGACACTATGTAGTTACTGTGATTTTTTTATGATTCCCACCCCACAACTCAGATCATTTCTCATCCTGAATGCTACTTAAACTGTGCGTAGCTTCTCAGTTTCTGGAACTATTTCAAGACTCCACTTAGTTCTTTTTTTAGATTTTGGTGTTAGTCAGTATTAGCCAAAAGGAGTTTGTACTATATCTCGACAGATTATATTATTAAACACCACTTCAGGAAGCTCTGGGTATCAGCTCTGTGCTATTTTCAGTAACACAGTTATTAATGAACGGTTGGATATGGTGCCAGCTGTCCAGTATCTTGTTTTATTCTTATGATCTGTATCTCTCTGTTTTTTTCTTCGCAGTTCATCTGTGCAGTATAGATGGAGACGGTGAAAACCACACCGCCCTGGACCTCAAGTTAGTGTTTCCCCTCATAGTAGCATATAGCATTACGGAGCAGGTAATCTATCATTTCCTACCAGCCAGCTCTCCTCTCCCTGCATTACCACATGATTAAATGACGCTGTCACAGCCTGTCGCCTCATCCATCCCTCCATCCGCACAACCATCCTCTGGCTCTGTGTGTGTGCGTGTTATTAACATGAGGAATCATTACAGCCCATTTTCAACAAAACACTCCCATTAAACTCACAGCAGTCCTAACAAAAGTTGTGTTTTAGCTCTGACGTGTGTCCTCATTAAGCTTTTTTTTGATATGGGACAACAAAGATGATATAGCTGTAATCCAATAATGGTGTTATTGCTGCGTTGTCGACCCACTTGTGTGTGTGTGTGTGCCATTGTGCTTTGTAGTCCAGATGAGAGGAGGTTCTGTGTGTTCTCGCTGGCTGCATCCACAGACGGTAAAGAGATCCTGGGAGGGTGAGTACAGTTCGTTTTCACGGTTAAAAGCTGATATGGCTGAAGTCTTGCTCCAAAATGTAAATTCGAGCAGCTGTTCCTTTTCTAATGACAGGACGAGGTTGAATAGAAGACAATATATCTGCGCCTAATATAAAGCAGCCCAGCTTGACACAATACTGATAAAGCGTGTTATGTTTTAGTATGGAATAGACCTCCCTGTGTCTCATAATTAACATTTGATTATTGAGGGTTTCTCCATGCAGCGCTTCAGTCACATTTAAAAAGAAATACCGGTCATTCTGCATGTTTAAACCCAGGAAATATTACCTGCATACACCAATTTCCAAACCGTATTTTAGTTTTACTGTTATTTTGCCACATCCCCTGATCTTTCAAAATCAAATGTTCATGTGACACGCCCACCTTAAAATTCAATGTTCGCCTACTAGCATTTATGCACAATTGTAGAATGGACGGTCGTTTTTAATTTCTCTGTAAAAGCCGTCTACCCCTGGGACTATATTCCCTGGCGGATACATACATTTTTTTTTCTGTATTGGTTAAATAAATTTGTCAAAAAAATGTAATAGATGTCATGTTTGCTGTGATGGATTACTTATCTCAAGCATGTTTGAAGTCTCTACAAGTTGATTTTAGTAGCGTACTGGAATAAACCGAAACAATGGCAGCCTGACAGGTAGGAAAATCAATTCTAATATTTACCGCTCCAGTAGTATATTTTGGAAGATGCTTGGCAGCCATGTAATGTGTATGCAGGTTGTATATAGTGGGATCAAACATGCAAAATCACCGGTGTGGCCCTTTAATTTTTGAATATTAAAGATTTCTCTGAGCAGCTCTTCCTGAATATGAACTCATTCTCTCCTTTCAGAGCAAACGATGGCTGCCTTTACGTCTTTGATCTCGAGCAGAATAAAAGAACGCTGAAGGTTAGTGTGTGTGAGTGTGTGTGCGCACGTTTCCTGTTTGTGTGCATCTACCTGTTTCTACGTTCACCTTCACCGTCTGTGCCTCATTCTGTGGCCAAGGTGAGCCGGATACCAGCAGACTTCAATGTGTGTGTCCTCACATAAAGTTTCACACTGCCTTGCCGTCTGTAATGTAGCAGACCAGCCCCCCTNCCCCCCCCTTCTCCCTCAGCTTTCCCTCTGCGAGAAAGTCAGCGGCCGACCTCTGCCATCTGCTTCAGCACTGTCTTACACTCCTTCTCATTCTGTCCCTGACTTAGCTCTCATCTGCTGAGTAAACGCGTCTCTTCTTTATCTGGAAACTTCTTCCTTTTGCTCATTTCTCGCAGTTCTCTCTCTCTCTCTCTCTCTCCCCCATGTGCACGGCTGGACGTGATCAGATTTAATGGTCTATACACACACACACACACACACACACACAACAATAATCCTACTGTTGTCCTCATTTTGATGAGACATTATAAGGAGCATCTGTCACTCATTGTCATACCCACAGACACATGCGAGCCCACCGCGGGAATCGCATTTCGCACGAGCACACACGTCACACACCCTCGTGCGTCTTTCCTCAGATTGATGCCCACGAAGATGACGTGAACGCAGTGGCATTTGCTGACAGCTCCTCTCAGCTGCTCTTCTCCGGCAGCGACGACGCGCTGTGCAAGGTGTGGGACAGACGGACGCTGTGGGAGGGCCGACCGCAGCCTGTCGGACAGCTGGCCGGCCACCGAGATGGAATCACCTTCATCCACAGCAAGGTGGGGAGGTTAAGAGAGAGAAATGCTGCTGGTATTCTATCAATCTGTCAATGGAACGATGTCTGTTGTCGCAGGCAGCAGGGTTTGACTGATTCATGTTTTTGAGGATGATGTTTGTAGAATTCCATGTCTTCGGCATCAAAGGAGCTAAGTCTATACCCCAGCTGCCTTTATCTGCTCCACTTCTCTGTAGTTGGTTATTCATGACACTTTTGCTTTGTGTTACAATCTTTAAAAATCCGGCCTCCTCCTCTGTCAGGGAGATGCGCGGTATCTGATCAGCAACTCGAAGGATCAGTCCATCAAGCTGTGGGACGTCAGGAAGTTCTCGCCCAAGGAGGGATTGGCTGCTTCGCGGCTGGCCGTCACTCAGCAGAACTGGGATTACCGTTGGCAGCAGGTTCCCCAGAGAGGTAAGGGGGAGGAAGAACGNGGGGGGGGGAGAGAGAAGTTGGAGAGAGAGAGAGAGAGAGAGAGAAGTTGGAGGAGGAGAGGTCACACAGAAGAGAGAGTAGAGGAGGAGAGGAAAATGGGCTATAAAAGAAGAGATGCAGGGGTAAGAAGCTGATGTGACAGTGTGAGATGAGTTATTAGCATCGGTTTATAGAAGAAAGGAGCAAAGGAACAGAGCCAGAGTACAGAAGAGGGAAAAAACCTAAAAACAAAACTGATTCTGAAATATTTTTTTCATCTGTTTGCAGATGATCTCTGTTTTAACTGCGATTGTTTAATTATCGGGCCTGTTTTTCCCTTGCAGCCCTGAAGAGGCACAAGCTGACAGGCGACACCTCGGTGATGACGTACCGCGGCCACGGCGTTCTGCACACGCTCATCCGTAGCCGGTTCTCTCCAGAGTTCAGCACCGGGCAGAGGTTCATCTACTCTGGCTGCTCCACGGGCAAAATCATCAGTGAGTTCTGACGTGTGTGTGTGTGATGGAATATGTAACTCTGTATAACACTTGTGTTATTTTATGATAAGTCAACTCTAGAACTGCGTATCTAGTGTGTCCTCTGTTCCTTTTTCGCCAAGAACTTGAATCCTGTATTGTATAACTGCCTCGCAATGTGCCTCACCCAGTTGGCGCAGCGTATCACACACACACACACACACACACACACACACACACACACACACACACGCACGCCTAAAAATAACAAAACAATTTTTTTTCCCTGTCCAGTTTATGACGTGCTGACAGGCACGGTGGTAGCGAGGCTGTCGGGCCACGACGCGTGCGTGAGGGACGTCAGCTGGCACCCGTATGAGGACAACATCATCAGCAGCTCTGTGAGTGCTGCAGTCAAAATAAGACAAGTTGCAAAATGTTTCACCTAATATTATGATTTATGTAATTGTTCCTCTGGAATCTTTGGAGTATTGTGTGATTTGCAGAAGACAAGAATTTGATGTGTTTTTTTTTTCTTTGTAATTACAAGGAATTAAATTATTTCAGATGTTTCCCTTCGCTGTAGGGGAAATGTGAGTACTTAAAGGACCATACGACCATTTTGCATGTTTGAGCCTAATATATTCAATTTTCATACACGTAACGTTACTGACAATCATTTCCCAAAGCATACTACTGGAACAGTGAATTAAAATTTTTTCCCACCTTCCAGACCAACATTGGTTTCAGTTCATTCTGGTACGCTATTAAAATCAACTTGTTGATACTTGAAATGTTCTTGGGATAGGTAATCATTATTGCGAACAAGACATATATTCAGGTTTTTTTTTTCAGTGTTACATAATTTTAGCATTTAAGTGCAATAAAAAGCACAAAGTCATCTCAAAATGCTTCCTAGTGGTGCATTCAAGTGCTGTAGTGAAGAACTGAAAACAGGAAGCATTTTCAGATCTCTCCGTGCTTTTTATTGCGCTTAAATGCAAAAATTTCGTAACTTCAAAAGAAAACCTGAATACATATCTTGTTCAAGATGATGGATTACCTATCCCAAGAACGTTTCAAGTATCAACAAGTTGATTTTAATANATCTTGTTCAAGATGATGGATTACCTATCCCAAGAACGTTTCAAGTATCAACAAGTTGATTTTAATATCGTAACAGAATGAACTGAAACCAATGCTGGTCTGGAAGGTAGGAAAAACATTGTTGATTCACTGTTCCAGTAGTATGCTTTGGGAAATGATTGTCAGTAACGTAACATGTATGAAAACTGAATATATTAGGCTCAAACATGCAAAATGGAAGGTACAGTCCTTTAAACTTACAACAAATACAACAAGCCTTCTTCTCATGACATATGAAGTGTATGTTTGTAATTATTAAGTTCCAAACAGACTGCATGATTTTATTTTTTGATGAGTTATGTAATGAATATTCTCTTGTAACACGGCTTGTCTCACATGAAGCATATTAAGCTCAAAGATGCAAAACAGATGGTATGGTCCTTTAAGGCCACAGTATGCTTCTGAAATGACTATCAGAGAGTCACAAAGTGACTCCCTTTTCTATGACGACAGCTTTTTGCCCTACCTTTCAGCACAGGCATTCTGAAAAGGTGACAACCAAGTTAAGTAGGATGCGCCAGATGGGATGAAGCATGCTGCGTCCTTTACGACATGTTTGCAAAAGCAGTTTTCTCACGTTTTTCCCCTCTTTGATGCGTTTGTGTACAGTGGGACGGAGCCGTGCGAATGTGGGAGCACAGACAGACTCATCCTCTAGAGGAGGAGAGAGAGAGCGGGAGAAAGACCGACACAACAGGTGAAGAAAGCGACGACAGAGGAGAGAGAGAGACATGGAAATGATGTCAGAGGAAGTGACATCATTAAAGATGAGCCAGGCTGGCCCTAAAGGAGGGAGGCAGCAAACTCTCAAAGACAGAGAGCCACTTAAATATCTTTTAAACTGAATGCCGGATATTAATGATTAGAGTAATAGCGTGGTTGTGAAGTGTTCATGAAGGCATCGTAGCCTCGTATTGTCACAAGTACCGATTAGGGCAGAGCGAAACGGCCTGTTTGAATTTTTTTTTTCTGCCTCACTTTTATGCACAAAATGAAAGCTGTTGCATTCGGCCTGAAACACTTAATGTGAAAAGTGCTGAAGCTCAAAGTGCTAAGCACCGCGCGCCACCAAAACAAAACGCATCTGCAGATCTTATGGTGCTTTGAGGAAGAAAGCAGCTTTCAGCTAATTCATGGTAAGCTAGTATGTTAAATCAATGTTAGATTTTGCAGGGACAAATGCAGACGATGCTAATTGTGTATAAATGTATAGTATTTTAATGGTGTTTGTGTTCAGGGAGTGCATTCACATAGTTGTCTGTGTGCTGATTTGGCATCAGTTTTGACTTTGCTGTCAGTAACTAAGGCCCATATTTAAATCAGCCAGTTCCATGTCTAAGGATCCTCCAAATGCATCTAAGTATCTCCCACGTTAGCATTAAAGGACCATACCAGTGATTCTGCATGTGTAAACCCAATAAATTCTACTCATATACACGTTACATTACTGACAGCCCATTTTCCAAAACATAAAACCATATTTTAGTTTTCCTGTTATTTAGCCAGATCTCCTAATCTTTCAAAATCAAATTTTCAGGTGATGCACCTGTCTTAAAATTCAATGTTTTGCTGGCTAACACGTACATCTGAAGTAGAAGGGATGGTCATTTTTAACATCTCTGTAAAAGCCATCTTCTTCTGAGACTATATTCCCTGGCGGAGACATACTTTTTCTTCCATATTGATGAAACAAAGTTTGACAAAATTTTAACAAACATCGTATTCGCAGTGATGGCTTTCTTATCTCATACAAGTTTCTGTAACTTTATTTTACTGGAATGAACTGAAAGCAATGGCCATCTGGAAGGTAGGCAAAACAATTCTAATATTTACGAAATGATTGTCAATAACATGTATGCAGGCTGTATATATATATTGGGATCATACATTCAAAACCACCAGTATGGTCCTTTAAGGCAGTCATTATCAACTTATAAAGTCTGAAAATAATCCAGTATCATCATCATCAGTCACTAGGAAACATTTTAGATGAGCTGGAACAATGAAAAGCCACTGTGAGCTGGAAGTTATGAAAATGAGGTATAAATGGACATGTTTGGTTTTTTTGCAGTTAATCTTTGTTAGACTCATTAAACATAAGAACATTAAGTGGATGTATGTATCATTAGGCTGGTAAAGTTATCCATTATGTGCATCACTTGCTTGTGTTTGCCACCAGTTTATTGTTTTGAGGACAACTTCCCAATGGTAAAATTTGAGATTTCTGACTCAGTGAGTTGAGCAGAAATGCCTGAATGCACTCCGTGTTTGTCTCTGTAACACAATGGGTGAGAGTTCAAAATAATGTCGTTGTGAGTCATGTACACAGTCTGAGTTGGGGAGAAGGTTCTAGAGTTTTCAAATCACCGTTGCCTGACTTGGGATCCAGCTTTTGTCCAAAGTCTCATCACTGATCCTGGATCAGCACTCAACTCTGTGAACACAGGCCTTAAGATGAAGAAAAAAAGTAATTTTGTCGGCCAAATAAATCTGTGATCTGATCAGAAGTTTTTAATATGTGCGATAATGCACTGAGGTCAAAGACTCAGCGGTGGGAGTGGAAATGTGTGCGTGTGCAAATAAAAAACTGACACACTGATCCGTATATGCAATTTTCAGGTGTTTATATCAAAGCCCATGTTTCACTTTCAGACAGTTGTTTTACAATAAAACATTTCCTCAAATGTATCCTCGTGGTGTTAAATTGCATTTTTTATGGTATTTCTGATATTGATACAGGCTAAATATAATTGCTAGGCATTTATTTGCCAAGGAGCACATCTACAGACAATTAGCTGCTATAGGAACAAGAGCAAAGATGCATTTGGGCCCATTGTAATGACAGGAATGCAGTAAGTGGTCTAAAATTAGACCCAGATTCTTTGGCACCCATATGTCTGGTTTCATTTACACTTATCTATTCTTCCTTAATAGAAACCCCATGCTTCCACAATACAGGGATAATTTATCATCTCTGCTGAAGTTTCAGTAAAAGTGCTCGTGCTTCATACCCTTTACTCTAAATATATGCAACGGGTCACAGTTCTGGAAAAAAAAAAATCCCCAGATTCACTTTGAAAATGAAAAATGCAATGACAGAAAAGCTAAGTAAANAAAAAAAAAAAAAAAAGAAATACACTAGAGGGGCACTCAGAGTGTATACCTCTGGCAAGGCCAAAAGACTAATTTGTCTTGTTCTGGCCCAAAGAAAAAGAATCAGCTATAATAAACATAATGTATTTCTGGAACTATTAAAGATACATCAGAACCATCTGCCTGCTACTGAATTAGCATCATCTCAGCTACACATTTGTGGCTGTTGCATGTTTCTACTGTACAGCATATCTATTAATATGCTCCCTATCCAAGCATATATTTTAGCCCACCAGATCCAGATCCTTATTCAGATGCAGACCACACTGCACCTATTTAGTCTGTCACTGGGTAAATATACCAGATTTTTTCATTGAGATTAGTGTAGTTCTGCATGAACTGACAGAAATATATTTATATACAGTGGGGTCCAAAAGTCTGAGACCACTGTGAAAATGCTTCTATTTCGCATTCTTTTTGAATTTAATATAAGATTTTTCATTACAAATGATAATATCATTTTAACAATTTGAGTGAAAAGTTGAATCTTTGAAAAANCCCCCCCTTTTGCTTTGATGACAGCATCACTCCAGCTGGCATGTACTCCACAAGTTTGTGCAAAACCTGATGAGCCAAGTTATCCCAGCATGATCTGATAACGTTCCAAAGAGCTTCTTATGATGTCAGACTTTCTATTTCCACATTTACATGGAAAACATAACAGATTTTCCATGTGGTCTCAGACTTTTGGACCCCACTGTAAATATCAAAAATACTATATCTTGCAGCGTTAAGAAATCATTTTTATAATTCATGGATTCCTAGATGTGGATCCACATCAAAATTTGATTCTTCACAGGTTCTTCGAAAGGTTCCTCCCTGCACCACCCTTCCAATAAATTTTGTCAAAATTGGTTCAGAACTTAATGGGTAATCCTGCTCACAAACAAACAGTTTAATTTTATTGCACATAAGCCTGATGGCCAGACTAAATTTATTCAAGATGTCTCAGGTGGTTGAAGAAGTTTAAGGCTCTGGTCTGAGGACTGAGCCTGAAATAAAGAGGCTGCAAGTGCTGAGAGGAATGCAGCTGTTCATGGAGCCAAATGGAGGCTGGCAGCAGTTTATAACTTAAATTAGTTTTGGCACCAACAGCTGATGCTGAGAATGGAGAGAGCGAAGGAGAACCAAAGAGAAAAGCAAGAAGTCACGGACTCATTTTATGTGAGAGTTTTGTTGTCCACCAACAAACGGATTCAACTTTTGGATGTCTTTCTCCAGGATCAAATGTAAGATTAGGTGTTGGATCACATTGTTTTCTGACTAATGGGCTACACACAGCAGCAGGCATTACCATGTTAACACTTGTGGAGGGGTGAGGGGGGCTTTGGAGGGAAAAGGGGAAAGGGAGGGGTTGTATTTTTGTAAACCATGTGCTCTAAGCCTGACAGTGATAAAGTAGAAACAGCCTCACAGTGGGTATGGTGAGTCTTTTGCACCGACAAAAGAAAGTGGAAGCAGACTCCAGCGCAGGCCTTAACTGAAGAAACTAACAAAAGAAACAGGAAAACCATGGATCTAAAAAGCCAGAACGTATCAAGCAGATTCACATCAGAGATCAACTTGGAGAAACTGCGTAAAATGGCTGCTGAGCTGATCCTGCCAGGAAGGTTCATCATCAGAGTCCTGAACGCTGCTCTGGCATTCATAACTAATGTACTGGCCAGAATTTTAGGAAGCAACCTGGTCAGATGCCATTTCCACCTGCTTCTGTCTGCTCTGGTTGTGTTTGGGCCTGTGCTGAGTTTCTGGGTGTCAAAGTACAGCATCTTTGCTAACAGGAACCACTACCTGTACAGGTGAGAATGCTTGAAGTGGAACACACTGGCTGTTTGATCTTCCCTTTAATTTTCATAAACTATTCTAATATGTATTCACTGAGTGCTATTATGAACTCAAAGTCAACTGAAATATTAAAAAAATATATATATATCCATAATTACTAAAAAGTTAAGAAAGTTTAAAAGTAATCAGTTTAATGGATGTATTTATGGTTAAAACAAATTATTAATATTTTACAGATCAGTAAACACAATAAATAGCTGGAATAATGCAAAAAGCAAAATATCTTTTGGGTTGCCAGGTTGTAATCCCATATTTTTGGCTTTGATTTTGGTTGACTCCTCACAACATGGATTTGCAACCTGGCAACCAAAACCTTCTAATTATTTATGCATTGTAACTGCTTGTCATTGAAAATAATGTAAAGAATTAATAATTAATAAATTACAGAGTCTTTTTGACAATTTAGAAATTTGTTGTAAATATTTGTACCTATTCAACTGCATATTCTACGGATAGGAATTGGCAGATATAATATACATGACATAAATGCTTATATGAAGGGTTATGAAGGCTTTGTTAAGTGTTTCTGTAGGTCATCTAATGCGTTTTGATCTTATATGATTTATTACATGAAGCCAAAAGCAGGGCCATCATCCATCTTTGGCAGTACATCAACTTCAAGTGGATTGAAATAGATAAAAGGACTGAGCTCATAATTCATATCATATAACTATCAATAATTCAATCTATCTGGTTTTACAGTAGTCCTAAAACATACTGTCTCTATGGCAACAGACACAATGAAAATCAGCCAATCATGTCCAGGCTAAAAAGTTAAGGCATACTCCTTAAAGGACCATACTGGCCATTTTGCATGTTTGAGCCCTATATTAAATTTTCATACATGTAACATTACTGACAACCATTTCCCAAAGGATAACACCGTATTTCAGCTTTCCTGATACAATCTTTCAAAATCAAATATTCAAGTGATATACCCACCTTAAAAATCGATATTTCACCTGCTAATAGTTATGCAGCCTTATGAAGTCACAGTCATTTAAATTTTTTGATAAATGCAGGTCTTCTTTTGGGACTATATTCNAAAAAAAAAAAAAAAAAAACCTGAATGTACATCTTGTTTGTGAAGATGGATTAGAACATTTCAAGTATCAACAAGTTGATTTTAATAGCTTAGCAGATGAACTGAAACCAATGCTGGTCTGGAAGGTAGGAAAAACATTTTTAATTCACTGTTCCAGTAGTATGCTTTGGGAAATGATTGTCAGTAACGTAACATGTATGAAAACTGAATATATTAGACTCAAACATGCAAAATGGATGGTACAGTCCTTTAAACTTACAACAAATACAACAAGCCTTCTTCTCATGACATATGAAGTGTATGTTTGTAATTATTAAGTTCCAAACAGACTGCATGATTTAATTTTTTGATTAGTTATGTAATGAATATTCTCTCGTAACATGGCTTGTCTCACAGGAAGTTCCTCTTGTCCACGTGGAGCTGGACCTGCATCTTCACCGGTTCCTTCGTCTTCCTTTTCTCCTTCTCAGCCCGTCGTTCCCCCTCTCTCTCCTCCCGCCACCTCTCTCGCTTAGCAGCTGTGGGGTTTCTCTTGTGGGGGTGTCGGCGTCTCCTGACCCTCCTGGAGGATGCGGCGGGGACCTGCTACGAACCCCTGGCCGCCGACCAGGATGGAGCCCTGGTCCAAGGCTCAGGCTCCTCAGGCCAGCCTCTGCTGCTCCTCCATGAAGACCAGACCAAGGCCTCCTGCCTGAAGGCCGGCATGGTGTGGAGAAGTTATGAGATCTCCCAGGATGCTCTCCTCCTCTGCTTCTGTTGCCTCCTGCTTGTAGAGGAAATGTCTGTCTTTGGCTCTTACCTGACCCAAGCAAAGCCTCCACAGAGGCCCCCAGGAGCCCCTTTAAAGATCATTTTCCTCCTCTGTGTGATCCTACTCGCTCTTTGGATGTTCCTGCTGCTGTGTTTACTTGCCCACTTCCCCAAATTCCCCTCCCAGCAGCTAGGAGGCGCTCTGGGCTGCCTTGGATGGAGAGGACTCTATCAGGGATGGTACAGACTCAAACCGAGCTGGGGCTGTCCTGGTTCGCCAGGAGAGGGACTTCTGTCCATCACAGACAACAGCAACAAACAGCCATAATAACACTGAAATAGTCCTAGTATTTCCCAAAAATGATGTTTTGGGCAGGATATTTGACCTTTGACCCTCAGGATGGTGTGGAAAGTCGAAAAAGGTTGAGATTCAGGCATTATTCATATGTATAAATGATAATTAGGAAGGTAATTGTGTGTTTCCATATTAAGACTATTGGTATAATACCTATAAACACCTTTGGCAACGTTATTGAAATATTCAAACAACTCAGCAGGGGTTCCCAAAGAGAAGTATCTAAATATGGACATAGACAAATGTGTGTTATGATGGGATAATTGTTGAAAGTCTTGTGATAGAAGGGAACTGAGTTATTATTTTTGATGGAATAAATGCGGAGTTTGAGTGTAGTAAAATACCATTTGAGCTTTTCCCCGAGTGGGCAACAACTCTTCAGTAAAGATATTGAATGTTCAAGGACCATACTGGTGGTTTTGCATATTTGATCAATAAATACAACCCATGTTGTTACATGGTTGTACATGTTATATATTTACTGCAAACTATTTTCCAAAAAACACTACTGCAGCGGTAAACTTTTGAATTGTTTTTCCTACCTTCCAGGCAGCCATTGGTTTCAGTTCATTTCAGTACACTATAAATTAAATTTGTAGAAACTTGAAATGTACTTGAGTGGCAATCCATCACAGAGAACAAACGATTTTGTCTTTGTTACTTGATTTAACCCATCTAATAAGGAGCTACATAGAAAATGTATCCACCAGGAGATCTCGTCCCAAGAGAAAATTGCTTTTACCAGAGAAATTGCATGCAAATTCTGCATGCAAACTTAGGCAAAAAATTGAAATTAATGGTGAGTGTATCACATGAACATTTGATTATGAAAGATTAGGGGATTTTGTAAAAGAACTCCTAAACTAAAATAGTTTATTTTGGAAAATGGTTGGCAGTAATGTAACGTGTATGTGGGTAGTATTTATTAAGCTCAAACATGCAAAACCACCAGTGTGGCCCTTTAAAGGACCATACCACTCATTTTGCATGTTTGAGCCTAATATTCAATTTTCATACACATAACATTACTGACAATCATTTCCCAAAACATACTACTGGAACGGTGAAATAATTTTTTTCCCCCTACCTTCCAGACCGCCATTGGTTTCAGTTCATTCTGGTACGCTATTAAAATCAACTTGTTGATACTTGAAACATTATTGGGATAAGTAATCCACCATTGCGAACAAGACGTGTATTCAGGTTTTTTTCAAACTTTCGTAATCTAAGGTTTAAGCGCAATAAAAAAACGCGGAGTGAACGTATGTCTCCACCGGTAAATATAGTCCCAAAAGAAAACCTGCATTAATCAAAAAATTTTAACAACCGTGACTTCATAAGGCTGCGGAACTATTACCAGGTGAAACATCAATTTTTAAGGTGGATGTATCGCTTGAATATTTGATTTTGAAAGATTAAGAGATTTTGCAAAATATCAGGAAAGCTGAAATATGGCGTTATCCTTTGGAAAATGACTGTCAGTAACCTTACGTCCATGAAAATTTTATATATTAGGCTCAAACATGCAAAATGGGTGATATGGTCCTTTAAGAAGTATTCAAAGGGCTCAGCTTCCTGATTGCTTTCATCCCATTCATCCATCTTCCATATCTGCTTATCCTAATCAGTATGGTGGGGGGCTGCAGCCTGTTCCAGCGGTCATTGGGAGAGAGAGAGAGAGAGAGAGAGAGATTGCTTTCATCTTCTATTTCAATTTCAGTGAGAAATTTGATAGAAAATTTTCATTCAGACGAGGCAAATTCAGGCAGCGTTAGAGTAATCAATCTGCTTTATTTTGTAATTGGAACAAAAATGTAGAGCCGCAGAAATGCAAAAATGAAAACATTGTTTGGAGGAGCAGGTTTTTGTTACTTGATACGAGTGTCACACAACACTCATTGTATCTTGGTAGAAAGCGTGTGAGACGTGTGTGTGTGTGTGCTGGAGTCGCTGTCAGTAGATGAGAGCCTTGCCGTCTCCTTTGGGCTTTTTAATCTTGTTGTAGTTCTTGTTAATGATGTCAAACAGCACAGCCTGAGGAGAGGGGGGATAGAGAGGGAGGAGGAGTAAAGGGGAGGGGGTGACAGAAATGCAGCATGAGAGAGACTTAAAAAAAAGAGAGCGAGAGACAGCAGATACAGACGGAGCCGTGGTCATGTGGCGTGGCTCCTTTCATCATCACCTGCACCGCCCCATTCATTAGCAGCATCAAACACACCAGGACAATAGTGCGAGCAGAGAGACACAGTGATTAATGAAAAGAAGACGGAGCACCAATCACTCTAACATGAGCACAGCAATTACTCTAATTACCCTCCTGTTAAGAAGAGACAGATTCCTTTTAGCCGCCACCCTTTTTGTTGGTACACACAGAATATTTTACAGAAGATATGGCTCGTTTGATTAGAAATACAGCACATGCATGAGCCAGATGGCAGATTGAATCTTGTACATGTTTATGCATGCTACACACGCAGGGTCTGAACAGCACGCTGAAGTCTCTTACATATGTGTAGCGGATGTCCAGAACCACAAGGCGAAGCTCGCAATACTGATACTGATCCAGTTCGTGAACCAGCTGCCTGTAGTCTCCCTGCAGCCCAAAAAACATAAACAGGATGATTAAAATACCAAAATAAATTCCATGATTAAAATACTCTTTCCAATAAACAGATCTATCATGTTATTGCCACACACTCTACTTTATGAGAAGGAATAAATGACACTGATCAAGTCATAAAAAATACACACACAGACACACACACTTGGCAGTAGTATGTCAAAGCACCTGGACTTGCTGTTTAGTCTTTTCGCCACTCATCTAAGTAGCTTCTTCACTTCTGAGGCAATGATGGCCAGTAAATTTATCCTCTGAGAGTCGTTCACACCTTGGGTCAGGTGGGAGTCATGACAGCAGTCACATGCTCGTCTTTAGTCTTGATATTTCCCCACTTATCTAAGTAGCTTCTTCACTTCTGAGGCAGTGAAGAAGCTGTGCGACTCCATGTGACCCGAGGAGTCACCTGCTCCAAGGTGTGGCTAACTCTCTGGGGGATAAATGGATGAATGGTGAAACGTCTTCAAGATTAAACAGCAAGTCCAGATACGTTGAACCAGGGTTGGATTGGGATCCTAATTTTTACTGGGAATTTAAAGTGTCTAGGTAGGTAGGTATAGGATGGCCAGATAAAAATACCAATTATGCCAGGGACAAATAACTCTGTAATTGTCAGCTGTTTCTCTGCACCACCCTTTCTCTTTTCAGAATCCATTTTTCATCTAACCACCAAGAAAATTATGAAAGGAAAAAATTATGTTTGCTTAGTCTAAATGAATTTTAGTAATTTATTTATTGGTTATTTAACAGGGACGAATGCATACAACATGGCCACAGACAAATGTGGAAAATGAAATGTATTATAAGACATCTAGCTTAAGCTAATTTGCAGTCCTTTTCTCTGGTCAGGCTTTGAAATACAATTAAACAGTTTATACAATAAAAAAAACAAAACAATTTATGCAATTCATACAAAATACAGATTAAAACAGAAAATCAAATGTAAATCTGATCATGATGTAAATCTGATGTGAATCAGATGTAAATCTAATATTATATTGTGCAGTATAAAGGCCACTGGCCGGCCCACCAATGGCTGCGGCCTACCGGGAAAAGTCCCACCTCTCATGATGGCCAATCCGACCGTGAACTAATACTGCTTGATATTGGGTGTCTTTGATGACCGAGACCTTTCATAGATACACACACACACACACACACACACACACACACACACACACACACAGAAAGGATACTGACCACATGTGGATGTTTGGCGGCTTTGGCCACAGCATCACCTCTCTCGTTGTGATACCTGACAGGCCAAACAGGAAATACAAGATTTAAAATGAGGGTTGTTTTCTGGCGGATGAACCAAATGAAGGAGCTGTAATTAAAATCAACATGTCGAACTGTCAAACTTTGAGAGCCTCTTTGTTATTCTGGCTAACTAGACCTCTCAAAATCATGCCTCATTATTGTACTGCGGCTGTCAGCGCAACTTTCACTTCCATACTTTTGGGTTCGTGAAGATGCTGAGTGACAGCGGTAAATTCTCAGCACAGCTCTGCCAGACTTTAACCTGAAAAGAACTGTGAACTGTGAACTGTGTCTTGTTGGTATCCCGCTGTATTTTGTGAAAGATGACACATTTGACATGTTAAGCATTGAAATAAAAAAAATTCTCCTGTATGTTAACTGCCATGTTGCGGGTTCTTACTTGGAAATCTGAGTTTGGAACGCCTCAATCTTGGTGCGCGTGTTGGTCAGCAGCTCAAACACTTTCTCCTGCAGGTCCAAGATTTAAAGATAAGGAAAACTGATGTCAAACTCTGTGATATCAGGTTCACCATTAATCTCTAACATCCGTTTAACCGATTTATTACAAGTCACGAACCTGGACAGCCACGCCAAAGTTGTTACCATCTTCAATTTTGGGAATCTGGAGCTGCACCCACATAGACACCTGCCAGAAAAATCAGAATTTATGAATTTCTAGTGTGGAGATGTGACAGTCTGTTATAGCTATATTTTTCTTATTTTCATATGCAATATTTAAGTATGGTGTGTGACTTTCTGAATGGAAGTTGCTTGAAAGTAACACCTGCAAAATAATAAGTGCATCTGGAGAGCATGAAGAGTTGATGGGACTGACTGACCGTGTTGAGCTTCTCCTTCAGGATCTGGATCTGGGGCTTCACCTCCTGCAGCAGGGTCTCCACGTGCTCGTTGCAGCTGATGGGACCACAAGGAGGCCCTGGAGGACAAAAGGCAGAGAACTGCAGTGTATTATGGGCGCAACTTAACCTTTGTGTGCTTTCTAACGCCGTTTTTCTACTGTCAACATGAGAGGATTCCTGTTTAAATACAGAATATCCACAAATTAAAACAAAATGAATGGTAAAAAAATGTTCATGATGTTTTTCATTTTTCTTATGTTTTTTTTTTCTTTTCTGCATAATTTACTGGGATAGATGAACCTGTTTTCATTCAGAAATCTTCCTTTTTTCAACTGTGTTAATGTATTTAAAAAAAAACAGTAAAAAGAGAATTTTAAAAAATGTTCACGAGCTCTCTGGTTACCACTAATTGGTTGTCAAGTCAGGCCTAGGCAGATTCTACTTTCTCACATTTATATTTGGACTTATATTTCAGTATTGTAAGGGAGCAGGTAGGGATAGTTTCCCAAAATGCTTTGTTTTTTTTCTCCTATTAAGAACTATTCTTATATTTCTAGAACTACAAAGCTGCTAATCTTTCATAAAGACTTATCATCACGTGACACCAGTTTGGCTCTTGAAACTTTGTGAAACACTTTCTTTGCCTTTAAAGGACCATACCAGCCATTTTGCATGTTTGAGTCTAATATATTCAATTTTCATACGTTACATAACTGACAATCATTTCCCAAAGGATAAAACCGTATTTCAGCTTTCCTGATATTTTGCAAAATCTCTTAATATTTCAAAATCAAATATTCAAGTGATACACTCACCTTAAAAATCAATGTTTCGCCTTATGAAGTCATCATTGTTTAAATTTTTCGATAAACACAGGCCTTCTTTTGGGACTATATTCCCCGGTGGAGACATACATTCACNAAATTTTTCGATAAACACAGGCCTTCTTTTGGGACTATATTCCCCGGTGGAGACATACATTCACTCCGCATTTGTTATTATGGTTAAACGCTAAAATTACAAAACTTGATTGATGATTGTCTGTAACCTTACATGTATGAAAATTGAGTATATTAGGCTCAAACATGCAAAATGGATGGTATGGCCCTTTAAACTTTTTTTCAATATATTTTCTTCTGAATTGCACCCACCATCTTTTCCCCACAGCCACAGGAAATCACAATGGACTCCATAAACAGGGATGTCCTTGTATAAATGAAGAAGCTGACTGTATTGTACCATATGGGAGCATCACGTTAATAACTTCATAACAGCAGCTTGCTTCATCATTCTTCACTGTCGCTTCAGTCTTCCCATTTACCTGCATCTTCATCTTCTTTATCGCTGTCCTTGTCTTTCTTCCCCTCCTTTGCCTCTTTCTGCAACATAAGAACAGACGGCATCGGGTCAAAGAGTTTTCGTTGCCTATTAATCACTCAGACAGCTCACCCATGTGACTGTTTTCTTGGCGGGCTACCTGAAGGTGCCACATGTACCACAAGTGTTTAATATTTCTTTTGCATGAGAAATGTAACCTAGATCCACAGCCTGTGCCCTGAACATAGCATCTGAATACACTCCAATAGCCTCAAGTTTGTTCCCAAAACTTGATCCCACATATTCTTCCAGCTTTTTTTTTCCCCCCTCATAAATCCCACAACACTGCATCATTACACTTTTCCCCTCTAAAACTCCATATAGGAATGATGAATTATGAAATAATGAAGAAAAGTCCTTGAGTAACCCTTCTGCTTCCATCATGAGGTGATTATCTCGTGCTGTAAAAGGCACCTGCAGGGTTCGTCTTTGTCACATTGGTATTCTTAGTGTTGTAAATCCAGATTTTCTAAAGATCATACAAATTAAAATGGTTTGCTGCCAATCTGTAACATGGTCCTTGGAAATTGTGCAGCAATTGGTTGCCTTAGTAACCAGGGATTCTGTTACGGTGGTATGCTTTGGCATTATATGAAAAGCTAAAGATAAACCCTCGGCTGAGGACACTCGACATTTTTAAAGGTTAGGAAAATAAAATACTCCACTGAAACTCATAATGCAGGAGCCTATTACATTTTATACAATAGGATCTGGTCCATTCAATACCAAACAAGAGTCGGTGGTTGTGTCCTTTACTTTTAAATTGCCTATTCAGAATTATTCAGAATATTCAGAACTCTAAAAAGCCTAATTAAAAGCCAATACTCATTAAAAATTCCAACTAAGAGAAAATTAAATTAATCAAAAATATTAAAGTCAGAAAGCAGGTTATATTTGATTTCATTGTCTGAAGTAGAAGGACACTCATTATAGCGTGTACCTCCACCAAGGCCGAACAAGCAAGACTAAATTTGCCTGAGGAGAAAGACATAATAAGACAAATATAATAATAATAATGATACAGATCCTCACCTGGATCCAGACCACTGCACCTATTGATAGTCTATCATGGGATAAATATGCCTGATTTTTTTTTTTTTTTTTTTTTAAGATTGGTGTATTACTTTTGAAGAAATTGACAAAAATACTGAAAAAAATGTAAAGAAATCGTTTTCTAAAATTCCTCACACTTGCCATTCAATCTGGAGCTGCACCAATATTTAATCTTTCCACAAAGTCTCACCAAAATCGGTTCATAACTTTTTGAAGAATCTAATAATCAATAATCAAACCAAAAAGCAGACGTGGGTGAAAACCTCCTTGGTGGAGGTAAATTAATGCACAGGATGTACCGCTTCCTTCTTTATGCGTTTGGCCTCCTCTTTAGCGGGGTCTGGTATTGGGATGTCCAGTGGTGCCTTCAAGAACGCCAGGTCATCGCATTTGAACATCTGAAAGCAAACCCAAGTCATCAGTGATAAAAAGATTTTGCTTCAAAGAACCTCAAAAATAATAATAAAATAGAGTAATTCTTAAAACTGGAGCCCCTCAGAGGCCCCTGCAGGTCCCAGAGTCCCAGTTCAGATCAGCACCTTCAACCTCATCTCCATCTCTTCCATCTTTTGAGGGAAAAAATTGGAAACCAGGTCTTCTGCCTGTTAAACAATACATAAGCATTTAGCCTCAAATTAAGAAACATTTGGCAAGAATTTCTAGTTATTAAGTAAATACCTCCTTAGTAAGATCCTGGCAGACGATATCCATCTGTAAAAAATGAAGTTATATGGTTTAGTTTTATCATTTTCCCCTTTATTTTGACAGATGACAATCTTTACAGGCTTTTTATCACCTGTCTGATAACTACCTGCTCACCTTACATGACCCCTGCTGTCTGCATTGTTATGTTATCATTCTCACCTTTTACAGAGTTATAGATTTATGATGGAATTATGATTTTTTTTTTTAAAAGCATATTAAAAATACAGCTTCCAAAAGATCGTCATGCTCACCTGTTTCTTCGACTCGGATCCACAATCCAGAAAAAACATTTCGTCTCTGTGGATAAAAAGCAATAACTTAATAAAATCGCTTTGTTTTCAGCAAAAGTGTGAGGGAGTATAAAAAACGCTTTCTGTTTAATCAAACACATACACGACACGGAAAATTACTCACAGTTACTCAGCATAAAAAGTGAAAATGAAAGTAAAGCGATGCATTATTTTTGAGACAGTTCCGTATTTTCCAACTCAGCCGCAATGCATTGTGGGAAATGTAGTTTATGACAAGTAGTGGCGGAAGACATGTTTGAAAGCCATAAAAGGCATTTTATTCAGAGAAATTGCGTATTTTAAATTTTTTTTTTTTACAACATGTTAGATATTATTTTGTGTTTAAATTTAGTTTTTTTTTTTTGTTTTTGCAAAGCAGGGATTCTTTTATAAAACATTACTCTAAAAAAGGAAGATGCAGCATTTAAGGGTTAATGTACAAATGTACACAATATATGCTACAGAACAGCTGGATGCAAGAAACTGTGTTTTGTTTTTTTCTTTTTTGGGGTGGGGAGGGGGTTGATTTTTATATCCTTCAGCATTGTTACCTGGTTGCTTTTGTCTCTGTAATTTTCCCGTTTCCCTATTTATGGCTCCTATTGCACACATGACCATTCAAGGAGAAGGAATGTCTCTCTGAAATGCCTCTCCCGAGGTTTCTCTTCACCCCCCCCATTACATACTAAGATTTTTAGGGATTTTTTCCCCATCTTTACAGAGATATTTGACTGGGTTAGGAACTGTTGATGTATGTGCCTGTAAAGCCCTTTGAGACATTGATACTGAGCTATACAAGTATGTATGTATATATGTATGGATGGATTTTGGAATGCATAGATGAGTTATGGAGTTTGTCCATTAGATAGTGCTGTTGCTCTTAGTGGAGTAAGAGAAAATGCTCTTTGAAGTATTACACTCAAGTTGCTGTTAATAGATAATAATTAACAGCACCCTAGGTAATGCTATTAAACTTCCAGTGTTATGTTCTTTTAGTCTAAATCATATGTTTATATCAAAGGGTCTATGAAAGTACTGCCCTATTATACAGCATAACAATTTGCATGTTCTGCTTGAAAATTAGCTGCAAAGTAATATTTCATCAGGTTGTTGCTTTATGGAAAGATCAAGTGATCATTTTACTGTAACACATATTAAAGATACGACAATTATAAAAAAAAAAAGTGGATGTAGCAACATGAATTTAATATGAACAATCCCATCTGCAGGAAGGCTTCATTTTAACTCAGTACTGATCAGACGCTCCATAAGGTCACAGTATGTCTACTATTGCGTCCAGGGATCTGCTGTCATGGCGCATCACATGGACTCTTTCAACAGCAGTTATGTGGAAAGAGCCCGGGTTGGCCCAGTAAAGTTAAAGGCTAAAACAAATACTCCTGAGTGGACAAAAAACACAGAGCCTCCCATTGTAAACAAGATCCAGGTTGCCTGTAGCTTTAAATGCATCAGCAAAGTAATGCCATCATGTAGAGCCACATGGAGTTTTAACAATAATTGGCTAATTGATCACATCAAGATGAAAGTATCCTCAATAAAAGATGGAGACGATCAATAAAAGGGTAAAATAGTTGATAATCAAGTGTTACATAAGTACTTCATTAGTCCTGTTAACACTCATTGTTGGGTTTAATGAATGAAATTCTCCATGCTTTTGAAATAACAGTAATAGCTGATGTTACATTTTGCATAATGTCCAGCTGATGCATTTGCTGGACATTATGAGGAGTCACGTATCACGCATCAGACGTGAGGAAACATTCAAAGGTTGGATCCAAAGGGCAAAGAGCACTCACAAGTGTTTACAATGCGTACACCATTAGCTATTGATTCCTTGATTTGATTAAGTGACTGTTTAAAAGACTGGACTGTGTTATTCATTTCAGCTGTTGAGAAATACTGTGGACAAAGGTCATGAATATGAAGAGTTAGAGAGAGATGAAAAAGAAAAACATTTTGTAGTAAAGGCCATGTAGGAGAGATTTGCAGAGCTAATCACTTACCCATCTTATAAGATGTCAGTCAGTAACTTAGATGATTGACATATGTAGAGTAATATTATGTTACTTAAATAACTTTGCAATAAACAGTATTTTCACAGACCAAGAGAACTGTATATTAACGGTATATGCTAAACTATTACATATATTGTTGGTGGTTATGTAGCTCGACTATTTAAAGGGTTATAAATGTATGACTCAGACTAAATGAGCTGAATGTAGGAGAAATGTTTCTGTGTTCAAATTTCAACACAGCAGCCAAGCTTCAGTGTTAGCATCTTGCATTACGTGAGAAATGTTAATAAAATCAACATGCTCTTTTAAAACAGCTTAAGGAAAATGTTGATACAATCAAATACCATGTAGAAAGGTGATATCTGATATCATCTGCCCTTTATTGATTATTCCCTCAGCTCTTACAGTTCAAGCAATGCTTGTTTGCTATTATCTGATGCTCTTAACACTTACACACAAGTGAGATGTTACAGTTTGGTTGTATCCAACGGAAAGCATTCACCGCTTGCATTTGTTCTTTAATCATCTTGTGGATAAAGGACAGATCTTTAAAATCAATCAAGAAGTAGTTAAGCATCAGTCCATCATTTGATTCTACAGTTCAATTATCAACATTGTCAAAAACAAAATAAATAAAAAGGCTGCAGGCATCACACCAACATCACGTCTTATTGCTGCACTGACAAGCTCATGTAAGACTCTCTCTCTCTCTCTCTCTCTGTCATCTGCATAACCTGTAGAACCACACTGGAACTTTGACATCATCAACGTATTGATAGGCTCCAGAAATGTACATCTCAACAGCTGCCCTGCTTGGGTTAAGTCACATTAATTTTCACCAGTTTTACGTTTTACCACCGATGTAAATTGTTTCTACTGCGCATTAGGCATTTTGCTTTATACTTTGGTGCCATTGTTGTTTTCTGATGGTATTACTGATTGAACCAGAATGTTTGCCTATAAAAACCAGGAGTGAGACAGCTAAATAAATCAGGGCTTGATGTTAAATGGTAGCAGACAGACTGGTTTTGATCTTTAACAGATAAATAAGAGTTCAACGCTCCTGAGGACTCTGTATGTCAAATAAGAGGACTGCAACTCAAAGAAAACTGTTAAGCAACACAGAGAAATGATTAATGCCATGTCATCATTTCTCCTGTTTTTTGTTATGTTTTGTTTTTTTTCACATATGGCTGCATTTCTGAATGCTCCCTTTCATAACCATGGACTGTGTTTTTGGGGGGTTAGCATGTGTGCATTTATTCATGAAATATGTGTATGTGTGTGTGTGTGTGAGGAATCTCTATGGCAGACTGCTGGCTCTGCATGCATTATATCACAGAACACAAGCAGAAAAGGCTGAAGTTTAACCAGACGTGCTGAACTGTTTTATCTCTCTCATAACTACAGTATGGTATAGCCTTCTGTCCAGCCCCACCCTTTTACGTCCCCCTTCTTAGTCATGAGTGTGTGTGTGTGTGGGTGTGTGTCAGGCCCCTCCCCCCCCAATTCCCAGCGAAGAACCACAGGAACTTCACAATTTACAAACCAGACACACTAGATTGCTTTGTACATTTAGAATTGTATAAGGCTGCTGTTTGAATGCAGAATGATTACTCTCACACATACAGCTTGCAGCTAAAAGCAGCAGAATTAATAATTAATTGATGAACTGTACTCATTGTTTTACTTGTACTCACACATTTGCAGCTTCCTGTGGCAGACAGAGGGCAGAAATCATGTAATATTATAAATATTAAAAAACAAACAAACAAACAAAAACCAACAGACAGGTCAAAATTTCTTCAAAATAGGCAAATGCACTATAGGCTGTATTTAAACTTCACACATATTTTAAGTGGAGGTGGTAAAGAATTACAGCTCATTGCTTGAATTTGTTTTTATTTATAGCTTTTGATTCTTCATTCCCTGTGTAGGAAACATTTCACCCTAACGATTGTTTTTTTTTTTTGTTTTGTTTTTTTTGTTTTTTGCAGTTGCAGCCTGTTCCATTAATGAAGACATTTTGTACTTATATAAAATCTCGCCCTAAGTGCATCATTAAAAGTTAACAGATCAAAACTTCAATCTAACTTCGGGCTTGACTCCAACTTCTTTCATTCCTGAAACAGAAGAAATGCTCTAGAAAAAGAAACTTTTATACATTTTTGCAAGAAGACTTCAGTGGGATAATAGTAAGATTATAAGGGAAAACAATTAAAATAAAAAATAAAAAAGTTAAATATAATACACATTTCTGAAAATATGGAAATGAAATACAAATGAAAACATGTACTGCATTCCACAAATGTGTATTATATTTCACTTGCATCATCCAGATTGCATCATCCAGCCGGGGCACCCGGTGACACAAGTCCCTGGTGGAGAGGTGAAACACAACAACATGGACACAAGCTGAGAAGAAACAATATATATGTATTTTTTAAAGACGGACACTTTAAGGACAGTTTAGCTACTTTCACGTGGCTAACATTCGGATCAGCGCCTCCTCCTCCTCTTCTTCTTCGTGGAATTGAACCTCAAACTGTTTTAATGCCGGGGACTACCCAGTGTTGCACAACTTAAACTAAACTAGCGCTGATTAGTTTGTTGGAGGCTCGTACAAGGAAGTTTTCGGGAAAGTTTGCATTAATTCGGGCTCTGCATGCTTTGGTGGAAGATCACTGAGTGTTTCCACGAAGGGGGGATCTGTGTGAATGTACACGGTGTGCAAAGTGCAAGGTCCCTTCACGGCACACAGATATGAGCTGGGAGCAGCGCTAACCTCTGCTTTACATTTTTACCTCCTCAAATTTATGTTTTTATTGTTGTTTTTTATTTTAAATTTTGTAAGCGAGTTTGTTTCCACTGGAGATGTCGTGCCTCTTACTGGGAGTCATACGAAGGCGAGTATTCCCACTTTATTTTAATTTTTTTTTAAAAATTCAACTACCATGTGTCATTTTAAGAACAGTGTACGCAAACGTTACATGTCAAGCCCCTTAATTATCCTTATAACTGTTATATTTCCAAATATTTCGTGTCTACAGTTGTCCACATTTGCAAATTCATTTTACCATTGAAAGTTTATTTCTACTGAATGTCATCTAAATATCCAATATCCCTTTTTTTTTTTTTAAATTAGACATTTAAATACACTCTCAATCACATTCTGAAGTACTAAAAGTGCCTTTTATCTCTGTTGAACATAAATCATTAAGACCATGTTTAATTTTTAACCAATTTTCATCTCTTTGCTCAACATCACAAGAGAACATGCAGGACATACAGATATATAGAGAGATATGACTTCTGGCACTATTCCTAGATAAATATCTAACCTGTATTCATTAATATACACAAATACACCAATCAAACTTCTGTGCTTATCTTTATTTTAGGATGCATTTAATTGTGAAATGTAAAGTGCAGTTAAGGTGTTCGGAATGAGAAATAACCTTATTTTTTAGGTGACATCAGACTTCATCTCAGTGCATGAGACTGGATGTGGACTCTGACATCTTATACATTAAAAACACAAATCTATTTCCTGCCCTCCTCCTCTTGATCACTTTTCTCCTTCAGGATGTGTGATGATCCCATAAAATCACAAGGACTCTGGAGTAAATGTGAGCACTCCGGCATTGTGTCTGCTTTCATTTTCCTGCATTTGAATGACACTTGTGTTCTTTTGCATTTGTGCTTCTGCTTGAGAGATTCTAAAGGCTTGAGGAAGCACATGAATTTTCCATACTCACCTTGGCATGTATAAGGCATAAATGCAGCACGTGTGCCTGTACTATGTGATTTTCCTGTTTGTCTGTACTTCATTGTGGACTCTGCCCTTAAGAGAATATTGACCCGGATCAGTTACAGCATGTGGGTGTTTCTGCCCGTTGTGCATGTGGATTGGTTTCCAGGGTTGGAGGTGTGTTTTTATCTGGATCTAAAGCAACAGAGAAGATCTATCTTGTCATGCCTCTGTGGTCTAGATATTGTCCCAGCTTGCAGAATCTCTCTCACGTCATGCATATGCCTATTTCATCATCCTCTCTATGAGGAGACTGTACTGTTTAAATGCTGCAGAAGTTTGGAAGCTGCCATGATAGTTCCCCTTTGTGAAATCTCCCAACTTTGTTAAACTGAAGCATGCATGCGTTGCATTATGGCTCGTTATAGGTGGGGGATGGGGCGAGGAATGACGAGAGTCAAAGGCATGAGAGGGAGAATGTGTTTATGGCAATTTGGGTTAAAGGTCACCAGAAGCTGCAGAGGACTTCCCAAAGATGAAAAGATGTTACTTTTTTGTTGCGGAGAAGGAAGAAGAGACGCTAATCTCACTTTATCCTTCATTATCCATCTCAACACAAACAGCACTCATGCTTCAGCCAGCAAATGAACAATTAACAAATGCTTCTGTGAATTAATTTGACTGAATCGAGATCTTCTCCTTTGCTGATCCCAGTCATGCTGGAGATAATACTCAACACCACCCGAATGGTTAGAGTAATTAGGAATGACAGAGAGTTTGCTTTGGAGGAGAGGCTAAGAGTCTGATTGATTTACTGTGGATGTGGGTGCAGGAGGAGGTGTGTTCTTGTCAGATCTCAGTCCAAAAAGTCTTGATTTCCACTGTGTACCAAAAAATTCAGTTTAAATTGGAAAATATGCATTAGTAGTGGCTTAGTTGCCTGTTCTGTTCTGTTTGAACCCTGAGACGAGCATCAGGTTGTTCTCAACTCTTCGCCCTCACCGTCAAGTTACACCTTATCTTCTTTCTCACTGCAACCATCTCGGCTTGCCCACTCCACATGCCCTTTGTACGCTCTGATCAGATGTGTGTGTGTGGTTACACGCGTGATAGTGACGGTGTGTGCTCGTGATGTATGTATAATGATGAACTCGGTACAGGCAATCAGGAGCCGCATGCCACCACTTGACACGGCAACTGAGTCTCCTGTTGCCACAAATGCAGTTACAATATCTGCTCCGAGGAAGAGGATCAGGGTCAACACACACACACACACACTCACACACACTCAGGCCTGTGTTTTAACAGCTTGCACAGTGGCTTGTGTTTGTGCATATCATGCTGCTAGCAAACAATAAGCCGGCCCCTCCATGGTCTCTCGTTATGCAGAGGAGTCTGTTCCCAGGCTCTCAGGTTACTCTATCAGCCGCAGGGAACCACTGGCATCTCATCACCGCTGTCGCACAAAAACCATCCAACTCCAATTTAGGGAATTCTTTTTAAACACTGGCTGAAATTGTTTGAGGTCCCTCGTGCTGTCATTGTGCAGCGGCTTGTAAAACCTGCTAAGGGAGCAATATGAATCATGAATTAGCAGTAGGGAAATTATGGGTTTACAGAATAACAAACACAGTGAAGATATTACTGATTTTCCCATTAGAAGTATTGAAAAAGAGGATATCTGGAAGGAAACTGTAAACCTGGTAAGAAACTCCATTAGGCAATTATCTGCTTGAACCAATGTCATCCTCACACCTGAACATGGTAATATCAGAACCCCATAAATGATTGAGAGAGATAAGAGAGGGGAAGATGTTTTCTCAATTCAAGAATGCATAGTAGGGAGGTGTTTTGGGGTCTTTTTTCTACTAGACCCATCAAGCATTAGATGATAGATCAAAACACCAATTTCCTGGTTTCAAACCTTTTCTTTGCCTGGAATTGCAGGAGTAAGTCTTTGCAGGATGGATTAGACAGGAGTGAACTCTACACATGGAATGATCGTGCATTAGTTGATGCAAGCTTGCATTATAGCCTTCAAATTCACCTCAGTAGTGACTTGTTGCTCAATATTTGTCAGTTCATTGACTTTGTGTTCTTTGTATAGAAACTGCCATGTAAGAGTCACAACATTGTCGAGCCAAATGAACGCTGGTATAGTGCCATAGTTTTAAACTTGCTTTCTTTCTGATTCAGTATGCTGAATAACCACGTCATCAAACTATGAAACTGCTCACACCTACAGAGTGACTTTTATTCTGTGACATTTGTGTAAATAAAACTCCACAGCTGTTACGGTTTGTCACTGCAGCTGGAATTCCCTCTTGTCACCAGTAGAGGGCAGTGAAGGTAATAGATTTCCAAAACTGCAGCTCTAATCGATGTCTTCATTCCTTTCTCTTTCAGGCGGGGTGGTGTTGGGGCAAGCGTCGGGGTTCGTTCCCTGGCCTCCATCCCTTCGCTGCCCCCGGCTGTGGCTGAGTTTGTTAAGGGAGCGGCAGAGGAGTGTAAACCCTCTGGTGTGCATGTGGTGACGGGAACGTCGGAGGAGACGGCTAACATCCTGGCGGGCCTGGAGAGGGATGGGATGGTCAAAAAACTTTCCAAATATGAGAACTGGTGAGAGCTTTGAATATCCTGGCAGTCATCCTCCGTATTTTAACGTGCCTCATCATTGTCCCCTTCAGAAGGTCAAAGGTCACTGTTCCAAATTACTAATATGCTTTTTTTTTTCCTTCTCCATGTGAATATCTGTATTATTCTGTCTCAAAATTTGTAATTTTTCTTTCATGATGCCTTGGCTCGTGCTGGCAGCTGGCTGGCACGGACAGATCCTAAGGACGTGGCTCGGGTGGAGAGCAAGACAGTGATCGTGACCAAAAACCAAAGGGACACCATCCCCATTCCCGCTGAGGGGGCCAAGAGTCAGCTGGGCAACTGGATGAGCGAAGCTAACTGGCAGAAAGCCAGAGAGGAGCGTTTCCCCAGCTGCATGGCAGGTATGTCAGAAAAAGCAGCCTACTTGATACACACCTGAAATTATGGTCGCAATCTTATTAATGCGTTTTTTTCCGTCTCCTCTTGCTCCTCTCTGTAGGTCGGACCATGTATGTGATTCCCTTCAGTATGGGTCCTGTAGGCTCAGCTCTGTCTAAATACGGTGTCCAGGTACTGACTCTTTGGAGGATAAACTTCTTATGGACTAGAGATGGAATATGCCTAAACAAGTGACAGCAAACAAATGTTCAGCTTGGTCCACGTGCTCATGAAAGCGTCAAAACTCTGATCCGCAAATCTCAATCTAATTATGGTGTTTACATGATGTCTTTAAAACAAAAAAATCAATTTATTGTCTTAATTGGAGTAGAATCAAATGTAAACATACTTACTGTTCATCACCGTTCAGAGTTGCTCCCCATTCTGGTAATTAGCTGGTAATTTAAAGGACCGTACCACTGTTTTGCATGTTTGAGCCTAATTTATTCAATTTTCATACACATAAGGTTACTGACAATCATTTCCCAAAACATCCTGCTGGAACGATGAGTTAATTTTTGTTTGCAGACTACCTTTGGTTTCACTTCATTCTGGTACACTATACACTTTCCAGCCACTATAAAGTGGCTGGAAATTGGTCTGATACAGAAATTAGAGCTGATCTCCATCTGCAACCAAAAACAAGCTAAGCAGACAGATAAATGGCATCACGAGAAACACCATTGTGTATGACAATATGACCACCGTACTACATCTCTCACCTCGTACACTGTCTTTCTGTCACGGCATTGTTATTATTAGCAAAACAATAAACTGCAAAGAATACCGCTGCTTATCTGTATTAAAAATCACTATAAGTTTGCTCTCCTTCAAGGTGACAGACTCGCCGTACGTCGTGGCGAGCATGGGGATCATGACGCGTATGGGCACGCCTGTGCTAAACAAACTGGCTGAAGGAGTGGAGTTTGTCCGCTGCCAGCACTCTTTGGGACGACCTTTACCGCTCAAAGGTACCAGCTCCAGAATCCCAAAATAATTCTATTTTATGACCTGTAAGCTTTTTTGAAGGTCTTAACAACACCATCCATGTCTCCCCTTCTCCATCCATCTTTCTGTTTATTCTCTCTCTCTCCTCTCCAGCCCCTCTGGTCAACTCGTGGCCCTGTAACCCTGAAAAGGTGCTGATATCTCACCTGCCGGACACCAGGCAGATATTATCCTTCGGCAGTGGCTATGGAGGAAACTCTCTGCTGGGGAAGAAGTGCTTCGCCCTCCGCATTGCCTCTCGCATTGCCAAAGACGAGGGCTGGCTGGCTGAGCACATGCTGGTAAGTTGCTGGATGTGATATTGTGATTGGCTGGTAAGTTGCTGGATGTGATATTGTGATTGGCTGGTAAGTTGCTGGATGTGATATTGTGATTGGCTGGTAGGTTGCTGATGTGATATTGTGATTGGCTGGTAAGTTGCTGGATGTGATATTGTGATTGGTTGGTAAGTTGCAGGCGAGTAGAAGAAGTAATTGTAGGAATCAAGATTCAAGAAAAATGGAGGCAGGAGAAGGGAAAAGAGACTATAGTGTTTGTCCTTTTCACACCTTTATTCACTACTCAGTGTCTCTATTGTCATGTCCTCTCCTCTCCTCAGATCCTCGGTATCACCAATCCTCAGGGGGTGAAGCGTTATGTAGCGGCGGCCTTCCCCAGTGCCTGCGGTAAAACCAACCTGGCCATGATGAAACCATCTCTACCTGGCTGGAAGGTTGAGTGTGTGGGAGACGACATTGCGTGGATGAAGTTTGACAGCCAAGGTGAGAATGACACACACATACACACACACACAGCCTGTTACTTCATATATAAAGTGATAAATCTTTGCATTTTACTCCACGGCACTTCTGCATCTGCAGGTAAACTGAGGGCCATCAACCCAGAGAACGGCTTCTTTGGCGTGGCCCCGGGCACCTCAGACAAGACCAACCCCTACGCCATGGCCACCATTGCCAAAAACACAGTGTTCACCAACGTCGGTGAGACCAGTGACGGAGGGGTGTGGTGGGAGGGCATGAACCCTCCAGCAGGTGGCGTCACACTCACAGACTGGCATGGAAAAACATGGAAGCAAGGTAACAAAGCACAGACAAACACATGTTACTAGTCACTAATAATCATTTATGAATAATGAGCAGTTTTATTGATTATTGAGCTTGAGTCATCTGAATCTGCTTGATTTAATTATTAATTATCATTTTCTAAATTCAAGTAAATAGTACTCAGTACTGTGTACTACGTACTAAAAAGTGCTAAGTCTTAAATGAAAGTATGAAGGATCTCATACTTTGTATAAAAATGTCTGAAGTAATTAGTACAAGCAACTACTAAATAATGACAAGAGTTCTATGCATGGAAAAAGTACTAGTTATAATGTAAAAAGTACCGGCTTTTTACTATTTTTAGGTAATGTTTGAAGTACATAGTGAACCTTACAGCCATAATGTTTGCAGTGCCACCTAGTCCATGCAATATTTTCAGAAATACAGTAGGCTGATTATTACAGCTACATTTACCTTTGTAATCATTGGCTACAAAATTACTTTTCATAGCTTCTACTAAGTAGAAATTTTACATAGGTTTACTGCATGTTGTGCAGTTTTTGTGCTGAATATCCTCAAGTTGCATAACTGACACCAAGACAGGCTGAATGTTTGTATATTTATATACTCATAAATCTTTCTGATCGTCTTTGCCAAATTTCTTGGCATTTAAGCAACAGTAACATGTTACACAATGAAGCGAGAGCTAACTCGTTTACTCTCTGTAAACAGGAAGTTCAACTCCATGTGCGCACCCCAACTCCCGCTTCTGCGCCCCCGCATCTCAGTGTCCCATCATTGACTCTCAGTGGGAGAGTGAGGAGGGTGTTCTCATCGATGCTATTATCTTTGGTGGCAGGAGGCCTGAAGGTCAGCGCTGCTCTCATTATACCCATGAACAGAACCTGGTTTAAGCATTTAGTATTTCTAGAATATTCTACTGCACAGACTTTAGCATATTAGATGTTTGATGCAATGTTGACCTGTCAGTATGTTACAACTTGTGTCACTGTGCAGTATTCCTAACTTTTTGATGTTATCAGGAGTTCCTCTGGTGTACGAGTCGTTTAGCTGGCAACATGGAGTGTTTGTTGGAGCCGCCATGAGGTCTGAGGCCACAGCAGCTGCTGAGCATAAAGGTGTGGACTCACACACACCTCATACGTTCTAAATTCCTGTACATGCTTTGCTGACTCATTATCAGCAAAACAACGTAAGAAATTGGCATTTAATGTTTGTCTCCAGGCAAGGTGATTATGCACGACCCCTTTGCCATGCGGCCATTCTTTGGCTACAACTTTGGTGACTACCTCACTCATTGGCTGAGCATGGAGAGCCGCAAGGCCCCCACTCAGCTGCCCAAGATCTTCCATGTCAACTGGTTCAGAAAGGACCCTGCCACCGGCGCCTTCCTGTGGCCCGGCTTTGGTGAGAACGCCCGTGTCCTGGAGTGGATCTTTAAGCGCTGCAGCCGGGAGAGGGAAGACGAGGCAGCTAGAAAGAGCATTATTGGTTGGCTGCCACAAGATGGTGCCATTGATACATCAGGTCTAAGTGGCAGTGTGGATATGGGCGCCCTGTTTGACGTGCCCAAGCCCTTCTGGCAGAAGGAGACCCAGGAGTTGAAAGCCTACTTCACCCAGCAGGTCGGAGTCGACCTGCCGCCTCAGGTGGGGGCCGAGCTGAAGGCGCTTGAGGACAGGGTNCCAGCAGGTCGGAGTCGACCTGCCGCCTCAGGTGGGGGCCGAGCTGAAGGCGCTTGAGGACAGGGTGCACAACTAAAAACCTGCTGACAGGGAGGACGTCACTGATGGTGGAGAATTCAGCTCGTTGGGATGCAGTATTTTCATCCACAGATAATTTTGGTTCTGATGCAGGTTTTCTATGCAGCTCCATTTTTGGTTTAGCACAACTGAGCTAAGATGCTGTAAATGTAAATTCATGGCAACAGGGGTAAATGTTCCCAGCAAGTTTCACCTGAAAGGTTCTCTGCACACGTTAACCCAGTCAGTGACTCCCTTTCTCTTCTTTAGAGAGAAACAGTCAGGAATGAAATGGCAGGGATGGGATGGGAGGGGAGGGGGGGTCTGATCAACAAAGCAATAATGTACTTTTTGAACGCTACTTACACCAGCAGTGTTTAATTACTAAGGGAACGACGCTGGGGTTGGTGATGGAAAGGAAATGGGACTCGGGCGACACAGAGGTTTGATTACTGTGAAGCAGCAGTTATGATGCTTGATATTCAGGAACACGACACCCATCAGGTTAATGGATCATAGAATCACCGAGCAGTGCCTTCATGTCACTTTATAATACAATCTCTACTCTCATAATGTTTACAAGCTAATACCCAAAGATCTTTTTAACAATATGACAGGTTTTTAATATTTTTAAAATACTTACCTCCATTTTAACCTTGAAACCATTTGTCAATCCTTTTAACTACTCAAAACTTTGCAGCAGGTTTCCCACAGGGTCGAGTATTATCACGCATAATTAATTTTGCCACTTTTGTGATATTTCTGATTAAGCAGAATAATTTCAGGTAATGTTTACACACAGTATGTGAAATGTCGGACCAATAAATACAACAGATTATAAACTGTTTTTAGAAGTTGGATGTTTTATTAAGGTGCAATGAATAAATATCCTCAAATACAGAAACAATGTCTGCTCCTTATCTTCATAATCAATTTAAATGCAAATGAATGTGACGACATAAGCAAACAAGAAATGAAAATGACACAAAAATATTTCATAATTAATATACTGAGCTCTCGGATGTTGTATGCGGGTAGTATTTATTGGGATTAAACAACATGCAAAATCACCAATATGGTCCTTTAAATTAACCCCTCACCTGTCGGTTTTCAATTTCTATGTAAAAGCTGTCTTCTCCTGGGACTATATTTCCTGGTGGAGATACACATTTTCTTCCATGTAGCTCCATGTTGGATTAAGTAACTTTGACAAAAAAATTAATAAACAATAACATTGTGCAAAAGTGAAAATGTAAGTAAAAAAATTTGTGAATTTCAGCTGAACTGCAACAGCAGAACAATTAACCAACTTCCTGTTTTGGAACACAAATGCATCATCTGGACCAGATATCTAGTTGGTTTTATATCATATGACCTGCAAGATGAAATATTAGAGAAATGCAACCAGCTTCTCACTTAATCTGAATAAAGAAGCCAAAGAAATTACAGCATCTTACAGTTGTGAGGTTGCAAATAAATTGCCTTCATAAGGGAAAATAATTATCCAATTAGTTATTCCTGTAAGTATTTTTAGCTCATGATTCTCTAAAATAAAATAAAAATAATCAGGGCTGTAACTAAGATTTTTAAAATAACGAGTCAGCACTCCAAGTGTAGCCCCCTTGAAGAATTTTTGGTTTTATTGTATGTTAATGCTTACATGTGACAGAATTACAAAGAAAACAGATTTCACAAATGCAACTTTTAACTTTCAAAGCCTAATCAAAATATACCCAAAATTATTAATGATTCTTTTCTTCGTTGATGCAAAAACTACAGCTCTCTTTTATTTGGTGTAAATACTTTCTCTATAAAAAAAAAACTCTAAAAGGTCAAAATCTGACCTTATGACAGGTTTTGTTCACTTATTTTCACATGTTCTGAGTCAAAACTCACTCATAGAAAATACAACAATAACAGCTAAAAGTTGAGATTTTGGTGTTAAATTACAGAGCGCCAAACATTTCCATTAATCATCCAAATCTGAGACAAATTATTATGAACATATATTTATTTTTTTTATGTTTCTCTCTTTCATAATAGAAATAGAGTACAGCACACCCCAGAAACAAAAGCTATTATGAACCTTACTATGATCCATTACAGCGTCATCTTTCTTTGGAATATCACCACAAATAGGAACAAGTATAAATAAAATATTCTGTCATTCCAGTGACGGATGGTTAGTCACGGTTCATGTGAAATCCTCCTTTTTTCCGTGGGGCTCAGTGTGTTTATAACTCAATCATGCTGTTGATGTAGTGTGACTCGCCTTTGCCCACTGTGTCCTGTGGAAATGAAACAACACGGTGACGTCAGCACTTCAGTCACGGTACAGTAAAAGCTCAAAATTCTGCAGCGCCGAATCATGTGTTTTACAGTATAACAGCTGCAGTAAAGAGGAAAAGAACAAGGCGTCATTCTCAAAAAGGGTTATCAAAAGGTTTTACTTGATTTCAATTTTGTTTTTTGTTTTTTTTTGCTCAGCATGGATCAAAATTTCTGTTTTATAAGCTTGTTCCTGTAACACGAAGGTTGTTGTAAGGTCACTTTAATTCATCATCAAAACATGAAACTGTCATGTCTCAATTCACAGGAACACTTTAAGGTCACAGAGAATGTTGTGATGGTTTGTTGCACCATAGTTAGGTGGAGACATTTCTACACCTCTTCTAATGAAGCTTTATTTCCCCTTTAGGGTGGATTTTTCTTTCTTCCCAAGATTTGGGCAAAAATTTAGTGTTAGTTTGAGAATGATTCTTGTCTAGTATTTCACCTTTGCTGCTTTAGTGGAATATCTTGATCGAAACCACCTGGAAGAAACAGAGATGAATTAATGAAGAGTTTTTACACAGACCACCTGAGTTTTTTGTTACCTCTGCCAAGTAGGTTATGTGTTTGCCTGTGTCTGTTTTGTTGGTTTGTTAGCAGGATTACCCTAAAAGTTCAAAATCGATTTTGACACACCTTGGTGGAAGGATGTGGCATAGCTCAAGGAAGAAAATTAAATGTTGGTGAGCAGGACTCAGAGGTGGATACAGACATTTTCCATTTGATGTCTTAACATTGTCAGATTGGGTGTTTTTCATTATGTTTGTCGATTTCCTCAAAATTATGACACCATTCTCAATGAAAAAAAACATCAGGCATATTTATCCCATGATAGACTATCAATAGGTGCAATTTTGTTTGGATCAGGAAAATTTTTTAAAACAGTTTTTAATGACAGATAAAGCAATTAAACCTTCTTAGTGTTATTATTGTCAGTTCTTCTGTTTAGGGTAGCAAGGCAGAGCGATAGACAGTTGCCTCATGGTAAATACACTACAGACGAAGTTTGAGGTCACCCCCAGATTTAAAAAAAACAAAAAAACAAAACAAAACAAAAAAAAAAAAAAAANAAAAAAAAAAAAAAAAAACACATGGGGGTTCAGTAATGCTGTGGGGGTGTTTTGAGGGAGAGCGATCTGGAGACTTAGTCCAAGTTAAAGGAATTATGAAGAAAGAGAATCACCATTCCATCTTTCAAAGACACGCAATTCCATCCAGTTTACCAATTATTGGTCAGAATTTCATTCTTTAACAACAATCAACAATCAACAATTTCATTCTTCAACAGGACAACGATCCAAAACATTCATCAAAATTATGCCCAAATTACATCCATTCAACAGAGAAGCAAAAGGTTTTGAGAATTCTGACTTGGCCAGAGAGGGTTACTTTGACAAAACCAAAGTCTGAGCCTGAAATGANGTTTTGAGAATTCTGACTTGGCCAGAGAGGGTTACTTTGACAAAACCAAAGTCTGAGCCTGAAATGACTTCAAAGTGCTTTGATATTGACAAATTCTTATTGAAAACTAATTAGTTACATTTATTTTAGATATTTTTGTCATCTCTTGTGCAATAAATCATAAAACAGTGTATTGATGATTTTTATTTAAATCTGGTGATGGCCTCAAACTTCTAGCCTGTAGTGTAGGTCCTAGGTTTGAATCCCTGTGTCAACCTGGTCCTTTATGTGTGGAGTTTCCATGTTCTCCCATCCTAATAGTTAGGGTCAAATGCAGTGAACTCTAACCCTCAAATTCGGGAACCAATTACAACAATTATTATTAAAACAAGACAAATTCTGTCTGGGTTTGTTGACCTTGGCAGAGACATAAGTGCCCTTCCACTTTATCTATTTTCTACCACAAAGAGACCAATTAGTCTGTATCATACATGTCAACTGTACATTCAATTTACAGAATAGAAAAGTTCCTCACCACTCAAAAATGACCACGGTACTGATGAGCAGCACGATTCCAAGGGTTTTCACAATAACCTCAGCACCAACTGCTTTCTGTCCATCACCTGTAACACATCAATGTTATAAATGGCTACAAAAATCCACAAACATGCCACGTCCTGCTGTTACCTTCAAATGTCAGCTGAAGTCCTTTTGAAAACTGAAGATCCGCTTCGTTTGCACCGTAACAAAAGAACACCCTGTCTCGATCGCTGTCAGACACCATAAAGCTGAAAACATGCTCATTAACCAAACTGATGTTTTCCTGTTTGCCACTGATTATAATCCAGCCAAACCTGTTGGCTGGAGGATTTGCTCTGGAGGAGCAGGTCAGGTTCAGCACGTCGCCCACTGAGAGTGGACGGCTGGGACTGACAGTCACCGCAGTGTCCTTGGGAGAGTCTGGAGGATTTGGGATATGATGGTTTTTGGAGGGATGAGAAAAGATTTGTACAGGGCAAAATAAAACAATTAAAGATTAAGTATAAGCTTAAACACTGAAAGGACCATACTGGTAGTTTTGCATGTTTAAGCTACAATAAATACAACCTACATACATGCTACTGCTGACAATTGTTTCCCAAAACATATTACTAGAGCGGTAAATTTTAGAATTTTTTTCCCTACCTTTCAGACTGCTGTTGACTTCAGTTTATTCCTATTAAAATCAATTTGTACAGACTTGAGACATGCTTGAGATAAATAATCTATCACGGTAAACACATCTATTAAATTACGAGTCAAATTAACTTTAACTGGTCTAACATGGAGCTGCATGGAAGAAAATGTGCATCTCCACCAGGGAATATAGTCCCAGGAGCAGACAGCTTTTACAGAGAAATTAAAGATGCCCACTCTTTCTACATTCAGATGTACATGTTAGCAGGTGAAATGCCAAATTTTAAGGTGGGGTATCACCTGAACATTTGATTTTGAAAGATTAGAGGATTTGACAAATGACAGGAAAACTAAAATACAGGTTTATGTTTTGGAAAATGGTTGTTAGTAACTACCATGTATACAGATTGTATTTATTGGGATTAAACATGCAAAATCACCAGTATAGTCCTTTAAACTAACTCCTCACTTCATCAAACAAAGTGGAATAAAGTCTTACATGGAACATCCAGAATGAGGGACACTTGTCTTTCATATTCAAAGTGTGTGGCAGAGCAGGTGATGTTTAATCCGTCGTGCTGGTCTGAGAGCGTGATGTTCTGCTGGATCTTCACTGTGTACGTCAGGTCTCCATTTTCTTCTAGTACGTTCTCAGAGTTCCACGGGAGATTCCACGATAGTTTAGTACGAATAGACACAAGAGAAATGATAATGGAGCAGGTTATACTGACCAGTTCATTCTCAGTCTGATCACCTGAGACTTCAATGCTGGGTCCTTGCATTTTAGCTACAATATGATGAAAAGGCAAAATTACAAATATTACTTTGATATGATCTTCTGCAGGTTTCTCATGTAACAGTATCTCAGCGATTACAAAAACAGACGTGGCAGAAAGTATTGGTGCCGTTCATTTTCATCAAAAAAACTCATTTTTCTCAACGTGAAACTGACTAGTATTTGATATCCACCATTCTGTTTTGCTCCTGATATCATCATGTCCAGCACAGATTCAAAGCTCTCTGTACCAGCAAAATAACCCCAAAACATCACCAATCTCCTCCATGTTTCATGGTAGGATTAGAGTTAGGCTATTCTTTTTTGAAAGTGAACATAGAGATGTTGTTATTCGTCAAAAAGTTCTAATTTGGTTTTGGCTATTCAAAGGATGCTCTCCCATACACTGGGTTTGTCTAAACTATAGTTGATTTTTTTTTTCCCCCTTTTTTCTGCACAGCTTGAAACTGTTGCATCTTGAGCCCATCTTGGGTCTGTTTGTAGATATTCTTGGTTCTTTCTCCATTGCTCTTTAATATTTGGTCACATTTCTTCTTGCAGCCATGTAGTGTTAGAATTTTGCAACAGTGAACACAAAACATCAAAGCTCTTTGGAAACAAAACATTAACTGTTGTTACCTTCTTTTAAAGGACCATACTGACCATTTTGCATTCAACTTTCATACATGTAAGGTTACTGACAGTCATTTCCCAAAGCCTACTACTGGAATGGTAAATTAAATTTTTTTTTCCCTACCTTCCAGACCGCCATTGGTTTCCACTGGTATGCTATTAAAATTAACTTGTTGATACTTGAAACGTTCTTGGGATAAATAATCCATCATCATGGACAAGACATGTATTCAGATTTTTTTTTTTTTCAAAGTTACATAATTTTGTGTTTTTGTGTTTAAGTGCAATAAAAAGTGTGGAGTGAATTTATGTCTCCACCGGTCCCAAAAGAAGACCTGCATTTATCAAAAAATTTAAAGACTGTGACTTCATAAGGCTGCATAAGTATTATCAGGCAAAACATGGATTTTTAAGGTGGGTGTATCACTAGAATATTTGATTTTGAAAGATTAGGAGATTTGGCAAAATACCAGAAAAGTTGAAATACGATTTTATCCTTTGGAAAATGATTGTCAGTACTGTAACATGTATGAAAACTGAATATAAGGCACAAACATGCAAAATGGTTGGTATGGTCCTTTAACCTCCTCAGACACTCTGCTTTTCCTTCTTGATTCCATGTTGAGCGTAACACACTTTGCACAGTAAAGTTTAATCTAGACAACTACGCTAATTAAAGCTTGCTTACTTGAAATCTACAATAATTTCTTAGAACATCTAAAGGTACCAATAATCTCATCCAGTCTGAAAAAAAACTTTTCACGCCAAAGTCATACATGTATGAATGATAAAAAGATCTTTTCAGCATTTTCAGGACTTTGCTTTTTCAATACTTTTGGTCACATCTGTACATTTATTGTAATTTGGATGTGGGATTATATCATTAGAAATTTTCGTGAGCATTAAGTCAAATTATAGGATAACTTTTTAATCCTCTCTTCGTCAAACTGAGCCCGAAACGTACCTTCATATGGCCAAAAGCGGACAGGAATGGGAGAAAACTCCTTAGTCATCTGTGATATCGCAATGAAGAGTTGAGCTGTCACAGGGCAGAGCCACAAAGAAGAAAACAATCATTTTCTGACATTTTTGGTTATAACTGAGTAAACAGAAAAAACATCTGTTCAAAGTAGAACTCACCAAACAAAAAGAAGAGAGTGGGTAACATGTTTTCTGTGGGTATTCAGGCCTTAGATGATTCTCTGAGATATGTACAGATAACCATCCAATGAAAATAAACTTACTTCACATTGTAATAACTCAGCAAAACAGCTCATATTGAACAATTCATTCATATTTTACTCTAGCTGAAACTTTCAAAGCCTAAGTGCTGTCAAATGATGCCATCACAGTGAGAAAGAAATTCAGGTCGTACCGTTGGAGAGATGATGTCGTGAGGTGTGGCTACGAGGATTCTGAATGAGTGACACCAGCCGACCCCTTCCTTTTTAACCTCAAGCTTCTCAACACATTTTCACAACACTTTTGTGATGTCTTCTCCTCCTCCTTTAAGCTTTCAGAGACCAGTCTCAGTTTAAACACACATTTCTTCATATTTGGTCACTTAAGGCCATTAAACATTGGAATAAGCTTCCAACTGAGCTGAAAACTTGCAGATTTTTACCCTTTTTCACACACAAAAAAAAGGATTCTTAGCAACCAGGCATGTCAACATTAATTTGACTTTTGATTGTGAATGACACTTTATTCTGTTTTGAAACTTGGGGTTGTGCAAATTGATTATGTGTGTATTAGTGCACTGATGTATAAGGTTATGTGTCTGTATATTATGGTAGTTAGTCTGTTTTATGTTTACCTGCCCAAGGACTGCAAATGGAAATTAGCTGTTAGCTAAATCTGGTATAAAGCATCTCCTCTCAGTTTGAGACTAATGTTTTTTGTGCATGGTGTTCCTGTTTAAATACTAAATAAATGGAAAATGGTACAAACATGAGGAAAAGTGATTTTCTCAGCACCCACAGAAAACCCTGTGGGATCCCGACAGTGACAACATGACGTGGTTTGTAAATTTTAGTTGATTATTGTCATTTCCTCCAGTGGTGGGACAGATCGTGGGGCGTCATATCCTTTCTCCAATAAATGCAAATATGGCAGATATGTATGTCATGTCCTGCTGCCAGCATAAAAATGTAGCTTTGGCCACTCGAACCATCATCCTCACGTCCTCTTCCAGGCCCACTGGGAAAAATATTTGTTTCATAACAGCCATTTCTTTTTCCTTTCAATTATTTTACTTTAACTGAAGGTTATATTTTTGTTAATATTCTGAATGAAAGATCAAGAGGATAAACATAAACATTTTTTTTCCACAGCCCATTTTGCTTTTATTCACCAAGGTTGCCCATATCTGTGGAGGGCTGTAAACTATATACCATACACACTGCATAAAACTAAATATTGGCTCAGAGTCTTTTCAAATTTATGGTTTGGAAATCGTGTCTGTATAATTTTCAATGCACACGGGGTTCTCAGGTTGTGTGAGTTGCAGAATTTGCAAACGTCTTTGCCTGAATCACATCAAACAAGCTCGTCAAAAGAAAATGAAAATTGCTCTACAAAAACATTTCAATACTTTTATTCTACATCAACAGCAACAAAAAATTCATAATCATGAAATCCTCAGCTTTGAGGTAATTAAAAGACTCCTAGCTTGTATTTTAGCATAAACAAAAAGAGGTTTTGGTCAAACAGTATGCTGATTCATGTTCTCTTATTGTTGCAGCTTCCTCCTTCCTCACCTCGAACTCTATTTGCCCTTCCTGAACTTGCCTGCCGTGGCTGCAGTCTTCTGCTTCTTCTTTGCCGGACCTTTAATCTCAGATTCCTTAGTGAGGGGGAAAAAAATAAATAAATAAATAAAAAAAACAGCAGGTGAGTCTGTGAAATACTAAACATGCACAATGTGGAATTAGAGTAAGAAAAATGAAATCACAGAGCAGGACTTGAAAAAGAAGTTATAAAGACTTGATTAGGGTGAAGCTAAGTGTGTGTGATTGTGTTTTTTATTGACCTGCAGTACCATAAAATTAGACCACAACTGCCTGATTACTCTGATAATCCTGTGGTCTCTTTTTAGAGATCTACTTTTTGCACGAACAAAGTCATCATGTTGTTTTTGTCTTATTAAATTAACATTGTACAACTGGGATGTTTAGATGTTAGAACTCATCTGTAATAGGATCTGATTGCGATTTTACTGTTTTTTTTTTTTTCTGCTTCTGTACTTAACCGTTTTGAAACAATGAGATAATTTAAAGGTGCGTTTCAGTTTTTTTTCCTCTCGCTGTTGTTTGCTGTCTCTTGCTCGCCCCACTTACTCAGATTATCTCACTTTTTTTTAAAAGTCAGATGTTCTAGGGACAACTAAACTACTAGGGCACTACAGGCTGAAACTTTAAAGGGAAAAACTCTTTTGGCCAATATGTTTGCGCTGCAGTTTTTCTGATTTTACCTTCCGTTTTGAGGAAAGTGACCCAGTCACAGTGAAGAAAGAGTCCAGTCGTCCCTGTGTGCTGCCCTGTCGGCTTTTCACAATTTTCTTACAGCCATTACGGATCCTGTCCTCACTGCAGAGACAAACACACACACACAAAAATAAATAAATCTCTTCTCTAAACCTCTTCTTCACATTTTCTTCTCAGCAGCATCAACAGGCTTCTCCAGCTGCATCACAACTAGCTTAGCACCAGCTAGCATGTGAAAAGTCATGAAACTAAAGATTAACGTGGACGTAAAGCATGCCTGTCAACGCTTCCGTTTTTCCCAGGTTTCTCCTGTATTTTCACTGCATTTCTCGCTATGCTCCTGTTTAGTAATTTCTGCTGTAAGTCTCCCTTACTTTGACAGTTACTGTATATAGAATTGGTCCAATCAAGTTGTTTCAGTCTTATGTGGCGTGCCCCCTGGTGGGGCATGGAGGTATTACAAGCCAGAGGACACCAGAAGCCAAGCAGAACCAAAGATGATTGAAACAGTCTCTCGTAGGACCAATAAACAAATGTAATACCATCATGCTGGCAAAGCTTTCATGAGAGATTTTCAAAGCTCAATGTTGACAGGTATGACATAAAGTGGATGTAAAAGAGATAGTTAATAATATTTTATATATTTAATCACAGTCATGAAGGGGCTACTGTTACCTGGATCTGTTTGAGGTCATATATAAAAAAGGTTTCATGCCCAAATGCTGCCACAATTACAAACTCTCGCTCTACATATGGTCTGGTGATCAGACAGAATATTGTTTACTCCTCTCCAACAGCCAGAGTTACGATCACGACTATGAACCACCATCAGTTATGTCACAGTGATGCAAATTATCTAAGAGACATGTTCAAGGACCTGTCGAACTTTTAATTAATGACAAATGAACAATGATTTGTTTATTTTCAGCTTCTTAAAGCTGCTTCTTTTGTTCTTACTCTCTTTTTAGAGCCCAAAACAAAGCAGATTAATTCAATATGCAGCGTGATGCTAAAAGTGCCTATTGATGGTTTTACAGGAATTACCTGAACTGCTTCTCGTTACACATGAACTGCACCAGTCCTTCCTCGTCTGGTTCACTCCACTTCAACTCAACCGTCGAGCAATCCACCACCTCGGGCTTCAGAAACAAACCCCGGGCCTCTTTGTACAGCCAGTCCTCAGGAGTAGGGTGCTTCTGCATGGAGGGAAGTGTGCAACACACACGTACACACACAAGAGACACAGAAATGCAATAAGGTGGTCACTAAATCAATCACATAAATCATTTAATAAAATTTTAAAAAATAAACAGCACAGGATTGTGTGTATATAGTTTTAGAATGCCTGTAGGAATTGCCTCCACGTTGCCTCGTACCAGAGGTGAACTTACACTCGAGTCAATGTTTTCCAGGATTTGCTCGATGCAGCCGTGCTGTCTGATCAGGTCCATGGCTCTCTTGGGGCCGATCCCCTTGATGGTCCCGCAGTAGTCGCAGCCCAGCAGAATACACAGATCTATGAACTAGGGTGGACCGTGAGGAGACAAAGAGGAGTTGATGTGAGGAACAAATAAAAGGGATCGCTGGCATTCCCCCACTACTTCTATGCAGCAGCTCATTCTGATCATCAGCAGATGCACACTTTTTATGACTGGATCTATAATGAGATGAGAGAGATGAGAAAATAGATCCTAACCTATATATAAGGTGTACATTTAAACTCTAGCTTCAATACAGCAGTTTATTTTTTTAAATGTGTGTGTAGCATTTTCTCAGTCAAGCTATTAGTTGCTCATCAGCAACAAAAACTAAATCCTGGCAGAGACCGGACATACGAACACTGTGGGTTTCCAGCATCAGCCCTCGATGGGAACGTCTGGGTGATCCCAAGCCCAAGCGTTCCACTGACTAAGAAGCCTGAATTTATTTTGATGACAGTCCAGTGTACCGTTCTCAAAAAGCAAAGAAAGCTTTACCTGCTCATTTGTCAGGCCGATATCCTGCAGGATGCGGCTGAAGTAGAACTCTTGGATAGGAAGTTTCCTTGAAAAGACAGAGAAATTTTAGCTTGTTATAAACTAATTCATGACTTAGAGCATAAACAAAAATACTGCTAATAATTGAAATATTTCTGGCGATGTAAGTATTTTCCTATCATCTGGGCCTGAATTACATGCACTTACCAAAAGCTAAATCATATAGAGGACAAAATGTATATAACATTTTTGTTTCCATTGGCTCAGATTTTGCATTACTTTAAGGAGAATGAGTAGGACACATAAGAGACAGTACAACTTTATTCTGATAACCCTAAAATATGTTTGCTACGCAGGCATGGATTTTTGCTGTAACAGCAGTGTGCATGTGTAATAGTACTTTGCTTCGCTGGCGGTGAGGTGTCTGAGCAGGACGTTTGTCCCAAAGGTCAGCCCGTCCATGTCTTCTGTTGCTGTAGCAAAGACCTTTCCTGCTTTGACCAGAGCAGCACAACTCGCCTCTGCTTCACATGGAGCCTACGAAAAATTATTAAAGTACGATTAAAAGTACATTCAGATCCTGGGTCAATCTCAATAATCAGATTTATTATCGAGTATAAGCAAGCACACATTGTGAAGTCTTGTGACAGCTGCTGCAAACTGTGTGTTGCTCGAACCTCAATGTACGGAACGCCCATCAGGGTCAGCAGCTTTTTGCACTCGTCATTATGCTGCTTGGTGACTTTAACCAGACGCTTGGTGAATTTGTCGATGTTCTCTTGTTCCCCTGGATGGTAGATTAAAAAAATAAATAAACAAAAAATTCAAATATATAACAAAGTTCAAATATTAAACTCTTAACCTGTACATTTTTAAAAGATGTTTTTGCATCTCCTCATCAATCTTAGTTTAGACTGGGTTACACCCATCAACATCTAAAAACATAACCATTTAACTTGTCTATGGAAAATTAATTTGTTTGCTATCTCAAGGGTCAGAGATAATTTTATATATAGATAGACAGACAGACAGACAGGCAGACAGGCAGATAGATAGATAGATAGATAGATAGATAGATAGATAGATAGATAGAATTAGGCAAACTATTTTATGAAAAAAATATGAAGATTAACTCTACCCATTTCTTGGGCTTGAGCAAGCATCTTCTCAGCTTCTGCTCTTCTCTCCCCTCTCTTCTCCAGCTTGGGGTGAACAGAGGAGTAAGGACACAGTAAGAAGAGTGAAATAAGACAGGGGACAAAGTTCATAAATAATAATATATAGTTAATTATTTTCAATCTCGTTCTGACAGCAAATTGAAGTAATACTTTACAACTCTTCAATAAAAAGAGATTGACTGGAATATATATTATGAACAGAGACTGACACCAAACTAAGTAAAGCAATACAGAAACGCAGTCTTCATCAAGACAAAGTGTTGATGAATGTCACAATTCTGGCTCTGACTGGTGATCTCAAACCAAAGCAGTAGCGACAAAACGGAAAAACCAGCACAGGGAAAGAGCACCGGAATAAATGAGAGCGTGACACACTAACCTCAGCAGACTTCAGCTGTGGGGGCTTGCCATCAAAAACATACACAGGTTTGATGCCATGCTCCAACATGCGGATTGTCCGGTAGAACATTCCCATCAGGTGGCTGAAGACAAGAGCAAAGGGAGGCAGCAAAACCACTTTAGCCATGTGTCCAACTCCAGCTCACTGGTCTAGGATTAATCCTGTGGAGTGGAAACTACCTCTCATGTGTGTCCCTCTGTATCTTTAAAAGGTGCCTTTATGCATAAACTGTACCTTGTCGTCTCGCCATCCTCATTTTGCAGTACGTTTCCATCCTGTCGCACAGCAATCAGGAACTGATAGATGCACATGGAAGCATCTATAGCAATTTTTCTGCCTGTAGGTGAAAAGTTCAGAACAAACATTATCTAACAATTAACACAGCTTTTTCCTCACACATCTACACTTGGTTTCAACCTAAGCATCCATTCCTAATTGTGCAAGAGAAAGATACATAAGATGCCTTTCTTGGCTGTGTACCTTCAGTCAATATAAAACTATTGTTACACTACTATAACAAAAACGTCTAGTGGCTTCAGTTGGCAGCTCAATGAACTGATTACACTGAAACTACTAAGACTCCGGACATTATATTTGCCATTTTCTAAATTCATAGTATGTTTATTGTATCCTCCTAACATCTCATGCAGCAGCCCAAACATCTCAGATTACCAATTAAAGTTTTGTTTTTTTTTTGTTATCTTATCTTATTTCTTATGCAGTCACCATCGCTAATATATAGGACTGGCTGGTGTAACAGCTACCAAAGTAGTTCTTGATGTCTTGCTCTTTTATGGCTGCAGGTGCCTGGTCAGCAATCAGTTTGGCAAGTCCGTGTATTCCCATTGTGAAAGACAGGAGCTCAGATTACCACGAGAAACCAAATTCTGAAAAAAAAAAAAAGAAAAAAAATTAAAAGGCTTATCAGTGCTCCACTTTGCAGCTGCCCAAACATGCTCAATTGTCTATAAATGCAATGGACGTCACACCAACACCAAATCTGTCACTTTCACACTTCCTTTGCTAGTCATACTTATATGTCCACGTTCTAGAGGCTTCTAGAAAGAATTTCAGCGACGAGAAGATGAATGCAAGCCAACAGCAATATCTATTACTATCAAACACTTACATCTGATAAAAATGAGCGCTGTTTATTGAGTTCCATATACTCAAATTTGGATACCAGCTACTAGCGGTGTGTATTTTCGTTACATATAAAGAATATTTGCGTTATATCTTTTCTTACACTATGTTTAAAATGTGTATATTTACCACGAAAAGAAACTGCCAGTTGTTTCATAGGTTTTGGACTCAGCCAGTAGAACGTGTACAGGCATACATCTTTACTAGCTAGCCAGCTAAAGTAACAGAGATGAAGAACTGTAGGTAGATGGCTAAAACATAAACAGTGCTGCATTAAATCATTCATAGCGTAAACACCACAACGTTAGCTTAGCTGGTAGCGAATACTAAAACCTGTAATGTTTAATATCGAGCTAAAACGTTTATTGTTTACAATGAACTCACCACTTAGCTCTGCTACTCGCCGTTGTGCACTTATTCCAGGGGCTCGAGCGCGAGAAAAATGCGTCTGTTTCGCGGGAAACCAAAAAGTAGACATTACGTATTGACCAATCGAAATGGCCATACTGACTGAGACCGAAGACCAGCTGCATCGATTGTGCAGATTTGATTACGTTAGTCTGAATTTGAATGAGGAAGTAGTGAAAGAGCATTCGATTGGTTAGTTATGGTTGAAGGAAATCCGGTGAGCGCCACAACAAAAATAATAGTCCGGTAACGTTTCGAAGCGTTTAACGTTCGCTTTTAATTGCATTAACTCGCATGAATATTCTACGTTAATTAGACATTGCTTTACATGGGCAATATTATCGCTTGCCGATAAGCGCCGGTATCGTATATGGTGTCTTTTTTCTTTCTCCGCCCACTCCGGAAAACTCAACCGAGTCGTCATTATATTTATTTTTAAGGTGACGTGGAGTCGTTCCTCTTCTACACCATCTCATGTGGCCATAAAAGTACTTGGTGTTCCTGGATAACTATACAACGAATGCATTATACACGGTGGGGAAGAAATTCCAAGATGTTTCCCTTTAAATATTTAGATTGAGCTGCAGTGTCGGAGAGTACCCGGAGGAGAGAGGAGACCGTCGGGGCCTGGAATCTGAAGAATCCGGTGGACAGGCAGGTTTTATTGGATCTGCAGCATCAGGACGGAAACACCATAACAGTAATACTGATTGCTCTAAAACGAATACAATCCTTAGAGTTTGTCTTAACGTAATTGCTGTCTTTTGATGCTTTGGAGCTCTTTCTCAAAATAGTTGTCTCTGTAATTGTGTTACATTGTGAACCCTCATTATAGTGTCGCTATCCACAGAAACAACAAGCTTAATACAGTGCAAAACTTGTTATTTTCTGACATTTTGATACTTGACCTTGCTATTTCTTCAGGAAACCGGATGAAGTTTATGAATGAAATTATAAATTGCATTAAGATGAGTTGTCAGTGAGATAATGAGCCCGAGTTCCTCCTCCAGGATGATCCAAAGTCAGGGATCCATGACACTAGGTTCTGTCAACTGAGGTTGATAGTCTGGACCTAGGAACAGCCAAGAGGCCCTTGTCAAAAGCTCTCAGGCTGCGATCCAAGGGCCAAGAGCTTAGAAATGTAGGTTAAGTTAGACATTTAAGATCCTTGATGCTGCATTTTGGATCAACTGTAACCAGGAAATAAATCTTTGGGTTCACAGTGGAATTACAGTAATCTAGTCTTGAAGAAATAAAAGCTTGCAGTGTTTTCTTAAGGTCAGCAGTGGATATAAAGGACTAAATTTTTAAAGTGGTTTTTAAATAAAAGAAGCAAATCTTCCAGAGCCTCTTATTGTAGGCATCAAATCAGAGGTTATTGCTATTGAACTTAAGAAAATCATGGGACATTGTACCTCATGTCATCAAGGCAAGTTTCGCGAGTGATTAGGCTGTTAGTATCACAAAGTGGTACGGGCACATACAGCTGAGTTTCATCAGCATAACAATAACAATGAACATTATTTATGGACAGTGTGATCAAGAGGAAGCTTATACAGAGAAGGAAAAGGACTAGACAATAGTGTAATGAAGCTTTTTTTTCTTTCTTTTGAACAATGTTATATCAGAAGCTCTGATCTGAAGCTAGATCACATCTCATCATTTAGCAGGCACATATCCTTAGGGGTTCTGAAGCAGCCAAAGGCCAAATTAAATCAGCAGTCACCAGAAGATTCAGATTTTTCTAATCTTAAAATCAACATTTTTGTTGTAGTTGCATTAGAACTGTGACATACAGATAAGTCACGCCTTTTCTATTTTTGTGAGTCCTGAGGAATGATGTTCAGCGTTGTTGCTGTTGTTACAAGGCTTTTATATACCTTAGTTGTGAGTTTGGATTAACCTCTTAAATTCCTCCTTAATTTCTGTCATCCTACCCTAACGATGATAATAATAATAATAATAATCATACCTTTATTTATATAGCACCTTTAAAAGCAGAGTTTACAAAGTGCTTTGACAGACAAAGCAATACAATATAACAGCAGAAAAACAGACAGGCAAAACAAGAGCAGGACAAAATTCAGGTAAAGTTCAGTTAAGCTACTGTTAAAACAAGGACACAAATGATAGGCAAGGGAATAGGTAAAAACTAAAGTAGTAAATAAAATTAAAAAAAATTAAATAAAAGCCAATAAAACACTAATAAATGAATAAACAAATATAAATAAGACAATAAAAGCAATAAAAAGACAATAAAAGGGCATGTAATTTCATTATATGTTACGTATACTGACAATAAAACTATTCTATTCTACATCACATAAAAGCAAGTCTAGAAAAATGGGTTTTAAGAAGAGATTTTTTTTTTTTTTGATGCAAAGGATTAATCTTGTGACAAAAACAAAAGTTTCAGGGCAAAAAAATTGGAAAGACAATATGATAGGGCATAACTTTAGTCAAGTTTGCCTAAATACCACTCATGGCAGACAAGTAAGACAGACAGAGCCTGTTCACTTTCTGGCTGAAACACATTCTTGTCTGTTGGAGTTGAGGAATTACAGTTTGATTCAGTTACAGTATAGCTCACAGCCATATCAGAGAGTTTCTCAAGTTTCTGCTGCGCTTGTAAAGACATTGCAGGAGTGATGCTACATAAAATTCTCTGGCTGTGCCACTTGCACGTGGAGACGAGCTTCATCATTACTCTTGTCAACAAATGAGAGGCACAAATTTCATCTTGGTCAGGCTGAAGACAAACCTGTTTTATGTACTGTTTGTCTTTGCTGCAGGTGGAATAGGACACCTGCCAGGTGGCTGCAAGAGGACGATGGACCTGCACTGCGTCTTGGTCCTGTGTCTTTTGTCAGGCTGGGCGCTCGGCTACAAGCAAGGAGACAACGTGACTCTTTATGTGAACAAAGTGGGCCCTTACCACAACCCCCAGGAGACGTATCACTACTATACTCTGCCTGTTTGCAGGCCAGAGAAGGTCAGTCTTTTTTTGTGTCCTCTTTCTTTTATTGGGTCGCTCTAACACACAAAGGAGCTGGAAACAGTTCTGTTATGCAATCTGCACACTGATATAAGAATAAACACCTGAGTAAATAAAATCAGTCAGCCTGCTCATGCTGCCAGTGTCAACATTTTGTGCTTCTATCTGCCAGGGATCCTCATGAGGCCGTTTAAAATGTTAGGTTCAGAGGATTTCATATGAGATTGTGGCTTTAAATGTCTGATGAAGCAGGTCTGAGATTGTGATCTGACAGATTTCCACCTGAAAGTAGATGTTGGAGCAGATAATTAGGACTTTATATGAGGTGTTTGATTAAGAGTTGATTGAGAATGGGTTAGTTAGATTTTAGTTTGGTAGGGTTAATTTTGCTAAATTTGGTAAGGGAAGATTTTTGACTTCAGCAAAAAGCACTAAATATTAAATCTGATTTATGGGTTTGTGGGTCTTTTGTTTCTCCTTTCTTTCTTTTTTTTTTTTTTTTTTTTNTTTTTTTTTTTTTTTTTTTAGCTTTTCGAAGCAAAAAATGTGAGATTTTGTTTAAAAATCACCAAAAACATATTTTGAGAAAATAACAATGAAAACCAAACTAGTACACCAAACTTTTCACTTTAACAGCTGACATAGTGTATTATTTATTCACATATCCACTCAGCGTTTCTGTTGCTGAGAGATAATTCCTGCCAAGAAGACTTTTGTCGCTTTCATTAAAAAACCCATAAAACTTGGAGTTATTTAATGACTCGTGGCTTTGAGAGAAAGGTTCATATAGACACACATTTTTGGATCTTTGAAGATCGAGTGTGTCTGTAGAAAAGCCACCTAAATGAGCAGTAGCAGCAGGTAATTACCAAGCCTTTTAGGGTGTCGTAACAAAAAACCATGCAGTGATGACATCCATTGTACTTTTGAATTATTCCTGCTTTAACCTGGGAGCATTCTGTGCTGTTTGTCCTAACGCTTTCTGCTTCTGTTTCACAGTTTCTCGCTTATTATAACCCTTGTTCTTCAGGTGCACCACAAGTCTCTGAGTCTGGGAGAAGTGCTGGATGGTGACAGAATGGCCGAGTCGTTATATAGCATCCAATTCAAAGAAAACATAGAGAAAAAAACTCTTTGCCAGCTCACACTTTCAGAGAAACAGGTATTTATTTGCACCAGTTTTGGACAACTTTCTTCTTGTTAATCCTGAGACCTTAGGGGAAAAACTCTGAATGCCTTACATGGGTTATTTAACCTGTGTATAATGTACTGAGCAGCGTTAATGGATTTTAAATGGAAATGATGTTTTTATGTCATAAATTGATGGAAGCTGCAGAGTGAAAAAATCATTGTCTCATTGCTTTAACAACCTTTATCATTTCTTGTGGAAATGCTTCTTGCAAATCTAGTCTTTCAATAAAATTAACTTAAGCTAAATTTGTCACACACAGCAAAATGCTGCCATCAGTTTTCTAGTCTCAGGATGTGTTTGCTCTTCTTGCCTAACTTGTATAAACGGTTCAATGACTGAGAAGTTTTGTATCAGAAGTACAGATCTGACACAGTTGCTATCTGTTATTCTGGCTGGGCAGTTATTGTATGTTGCAACCTGGATGTTGGAGGACAGGCTGACAGAGCAGAGCAAGTACACTCCATCAGCGTTGCATTAAATTAGGCTCAGAACACCAAGAGACGGCTCAGTAATAAATAAAACATTTTTTTTTATTTTGACCAAGTATTCCAATTAGATAATCCATTAAATTATGGTTTTCATTGCAAAGTCAATTAGAGGCTGTAGCCATCTTTAAAAGTCATGGAGTGTGATCCTGGGTTGTGTGTGTGTGTGTGTGTGTGTGTGTGTGTGTGTATCAGGTGGACCAGCTTCGTGAGGCTATTGAGGAGCTGTACTACTTTGAATTTGTCCTGGATGATATTCCAATCTGGGGGTTTGTGGGAATCATAGAGGAGAGTGGCTTCTTTCCTCACAGCCACAAGGTAAACTTCAGCATTTATGTTTTTGGGAGCCTTGCTGTGTGTGTGTGTGTGTGTGTGTGTGTGTGTGTGTGTGTGTTTTGAGAGAGAGAGAGAGAAATCTTTTTATCTCTGTACAGAGTTCCTGTTTCAGACTTACCACACTCGTTGCCAAAACTCCTTTCTTAACTCTCACTTCCTCTCTCTGTCTCTGTCTCTCTGCCCCCCACCCGCCACTCTCTCACCCCCCAACAGGTGGCCTTGTGGACTCACCTGGACTTCAACATCGAGTACAACGGCGACTCTGTGATCTTCGCCAATGTCTCGGTGAAGGATGTCAAACCAGTCACCCTGGAAGAAGGGGCGGGTGCAGCAGTTGGGGGTGTTGGGGTGGGAGGAGGCACCCTCCAGGTCACCCACACCTACAGCGTGCACTGGTTCGAGTCCCCGCTGACTCACGCCCGGCGGGCAGAGCGCCTCAGAGACTACTCATTCTTCCCCAAGACGCTGGAGATCCACTGGCTGTCCATCATTAACTCCCTTGTGCTGGTTGTGCTGCTGCTGGGCTTCGTCATCATCATCCTCATGCGGGTCCTTAAGAATGACTTTGCCAGGTCAGCTGGCAAAGCAGTTCAATATTTCCTTTCATCCTTGTTGCACTCCCCTTTTATAGTTTCATTGATTTCATCAGCTGTGTTTAGGCATAAATTTGAACAGAAGTTATGAATTCAGAAGCAATACCTCATCACGTTGCTAATTATAGCACTTATCCCTCATCTGCAGATACAATGTGGAAGAGGAGGGTGGCTGTGATGATCTGGACCAGGGAGACAATGGCTGGAAGATCATACACACTGACGTCTTCAGGTTTCCCCCTTACAAAAGCCTGCTGTGTGCCGTGCTGGGAGTGGGGGCGCAGTTCCTGACACTGGCCACAGGTAAGGATTCAAACAAACAAACACAGGAAGGAACATATATGCCTATACACAAAATACACACAGAGACCTGTTAAAGGACCGTACCGGCCATTTTGCATGTTTGAGCCTAATATATATTCTTTTCATATATGTAATATTATTGACAGTCATTTTCCAAAGCATACTACTGGAACAGTGAACTAAAAAATTATTTCCTGTCTTCCAGATCGCCATTGGTTTCAGTTCATTCTGGTACGCTATTAAAATCAACTTGTTGATACTTGAAACGTTCTTGGGATAGGAAAGCCATCATCATGAACAAGATGTATATTCAGATTTTTTTTTCAAAGCTATGTAATTTTAGTGTTTAAGTGCAATAAAAAGCATGGAGTAAATGTATGTCTCCACCGGGGAATATAGTCNATTTTAGTGTTTAAGTGCAATAAAAAGCATGGAGTAAATGTATGTCTCCACCGGGGAATATAGTCCAAAAGAAGACCTGCGTTTATCGAAAAATTTAAATGATTGTGACTTCATAAGGCTGTGTAACTATTAGCAGGTGAAATATTGATTTTTAAGGTGGTGTATCACTTGAATACTTGATTTTGAATGATTAAGAGATTTTGCAAAATATCAGGAAAGCTGAAATACGGTTTCATCCTTTGAGAAATGATTGTCAGTAACGTAACATGTATGAAACTTGAATATATTAGGCTCAAACATGCAAAATGGATGGTATGGTCCTTTAAGTTCCAAATCACAGAGTATGAGCCTTCCTTTGTTCTTCTCGAAAACTGATCACACTAGTTGTCTGAGCAGCTTTGACCCACAGCTATACATTCTGTACTGAATGGGTGTATAAGAACAACAAACCTGATAATGGCAAAGACACGGGTCAAAACAATGCGAAAGCTACACATAGGGAGATACAGTCTGACTTCCTCTACCCTGCATGATGATGCCTTTGATTGACTTTGTCAAACAAGAAATGGGAGGCTTCAAAAACTCTAACGTCCTGTCTCCTGGTAGGGATCATTGTCATGGCTTTGCTGGGAATGTTTAATGTGCATCGCCATGGCGCCATCAACTCGGCAGGTATTGTCCTGTACGCTCTGACCAGCTGCGTGTCCGGCTACGTTTCGTGCAGTTTCTACACGCAGATCAACGGCCAGCGCTGGGTGTGGAACATCATCCTCACCTCGTCTCTCTTCTCTGGTGAGTCAAATCAGAAGAGACAGTCACATCATTACTTAAGCTTCATTAATGTCCTTGATGATATAATTTGTCATTTTTAAGATGAGGTTAGGCAGACTCAATGACATATTGATACTCACTGAGTTTAAATTCAGGTTTTGTCTCAATTTATGTCTGTATCTTTACCTTTTGAAAGTTAATTTGGGGGCTGCAAGAGATTAGGGAGGCAAATATTTTATATTGTCCCTTGTTGGTTTTGTGTAAAAACCCCTCATAGTGAAATCAATAAAATTGCCACCAATATAATTGAGATTCAACTTTCAAATGAAAATTAGTTTTAAAAAGTATTTTACTTAATTTTGAAATGCCCTAAACTGTTGCATGCAAAGTTCATTTATGTAATAACTCATGGCAAAGTGTATGTGTATGCCAATATGAAAATTAATGGGGCTTTGAGATGTTTTTCTATTATTGTTACTCACAGCAGCTTTTTGAAATACCCTGAAATAATCCTTCAAACCCTCCATTCCCACAGCTCCTCTGTTCCTGACGTGGAGTGTGGTGAACTCTGTCCACTGGTGGAGCGGCTCCACCCAGGCTCTGCCAGCCACCACGGTGCTCCTGCTGCTGGGTGCCTGGGTGCTGGTGGGCTTTCCCCTTACGGTCATTGGTGGCATAGTGGGAAAGAACCGAGCTGGAAACTTCCAGGCGCCATGTCGTACTCGCAACATCCCCCGGCAAATCCCCATGCAGCCCTGGTACAAGCACACAGCTGTGCACATGGCCATCGGAGGCTTCCTGCCCTTCAGGTGAATTCTGTTTAGGTCTTAAGAAAAGTGGTTTAATGGAAAAAACAAAAAGCTAAATCTAAATTTTATGTTTCTTATGGTTAATTACTTCCTCATATAGAGCATAGTCTGAGGGCAGAGAGGTGAACATCCATCCATCAATTCATCCATCCACAAGTTATATCCCAGAATAAGTCCAATAACATTGTGCAGGACAGTAGAAATCTCATTGGCAGATCAAAATGTGAACACGCGTGCACTTTTTGGTTCTGTCACGTGGCTTTTCAGTTATTATTTAGCCCCAGAATTATTTGCATAGTATGAATTTAATAATTTGTACTTTTGCATCACCTTAACTCAGCCCTAAACTCAACGTTATCATTCCTGTCTGAGGTGGAGACAGTGTGGCTGCGGAGTTACATCCTCCCTCTGAGATTGCTGTGATGGAAGCATTGTGTTCGTAATTGTGTTTTTCTGCAGGGATTTATCCACCCGACTGAACAAAATCTATCAAGATTACAGTCTCATGAATTAATAATAATAATAATAACAATAAAAACTTTATTTATATATATAATATTTATTTATAACCCTTCACAGACTGTAGTCACAAAGTGTTTTACATGTTAAGTAAATAAAAAAGAAACATGAAATCAGAAGAGATAGACACAATACCGAAGATTATCCAATACAAGATAGTATAAATATATTTTTTTTTATTAATTATAATTATAAAAAAAATTCTCTTTCATGGTCAGTTCATTGCTATAGTGGTTCTTGAGCTGTACTCATTTTATCAACTCCTCCCGCTCTCTCTCCTCACTCTCTCTCTCAGTGCCATCTCAGTAGAGCTGTACTACATCTTTGCCACAGTTTGGGGACGAGAGCACTACACCCTGTACGGCATCTTGTTGTGTGTTTTCGCCATCCTCCTCTCAGTGGGCGCCTGTATCTCTGTGGCGCTCACCTACTTCCTGCTCTCTGGCGAGGACTACCAGTGGTGGTGGCGGAGCGTGCTGAGCACAGGCTCCACCGGCCTCTTTATCTTTGTCTACTCTGTTTTCTACTACCGGAACCGGTCGTCTATGAGCGGCCTGGTGCAGAGCACGGAGTTCTTTGGCTACTCTCTGCTCACAGCACTGGTTTTCTCTCTGATGCTCGGCAGCGTGTCATTCTGGACCTCACTGGCATTCATTCGCTACATCTACCGAAGCCTCAAGATGGACTAGACGTGGGTTCTGCGCGCACAAGCACATGCACCGGTAATTAAAAATTTTCACATACCACACATGGACAATCTCCATTCTCCTGTTGCTCTTTCAGTCATGGCCAGTCTTACACACACACATACTGTACCTCCTATGGAGTAAATGGGAGGCAAAACAGGGGCCTTTATCATTATTTGTCAGGAAACTGACGCAAAGACTATGAAAACTGTCATGGCTGGTTTAACAGATTGATGAACAGAGGGTGGGTTGGTGAAGGGGAGGTTATGTATTTTAAGGATAAAATGGAATATTAAACTACAAAAGGATGATTGTGTCCCATCAGGACTGAATGAAGGTCTGGTGAAATTGGTGAACAGAATTAATAATAGTATGATGCAGGCTTTCAGTGTGCCATCAACTCTCCTGGTTTCTTTGGCCAATCAAGGCTTGACAGGAACTCCACATTCTTCAGTCTCACAAACTGGTTACACACTGGGAGAACTGGATGGGTTGGTTCTACTGCAGCTTTAATTGGTAGTGCATCATTGCAAATTTTCATTATGTGGGACTATATTCCTCTCCAATATATATACAATTGCTCCAGTTTATAAACATAAAGGACCATACTGGCCATTTTGCATGTTTGAGCCTAATATATTCAATTTTCGTACGTTATGTTACCAACAATCATTTCCCAAAGGATAAACCCGTATTTCAGCTTTCCTGATATTTTGCAAAACCTCTTAATCTTTCAAAATCAAATATTCAGNTAAACCCGTATTTCAGCTTTCCTGATATTTTGCAAAACCTCTTAATCTTTCAAAATCAAATATTCAGGCGATATACCCACCTTAAAAATCAATGTTTCTCCTGCTAATAGTTACGCAGTCTTATGAAGTGACGGTTGTTTAAATTATTCGATAAACGCAGGTCTTTATTTGTATAGCAACTTTCTAAAACAAAGTTACAAGATGCTGCACAGAGCAGACATAAAAAAAAGATAAAAGCCAGAGACAACAACAAATATGGAAAAGAACAAAATAATTGCACTAAAATTACATACTTTTGAAAAAAAACAAAAAAAAACAAACAAACACAAAACTTGAATATGTCTTGTTCGTGATGATGGATTACCTATCCCAGAACGTTTCAAATATGAAATTGATTTTAGTAGCGTACCAGAATGAACTGAAACCATGGTGGTCTGGAAAGTAGGAAAAAAAAATTTAATTCACTCTTCCAGTAATATGCTTTGAGAAATGATTGTCAGTAATGTTACTGCATATTCAATTTTCATGCATGTATGAGGCTCAAACATGCAAAATGACTGGTATGGTCCTTTAATGCTTTGTACTGGCCCAGTCAAGCTTCATGCAGCCCTGCAGTAGTTAAGCAGGCTGATGCCTTAGAATGATGAGTTGTTGCGAAATGTTGGTGATGGGAGCAATATTGTCATTGTATTCTATGGTCACCATTGACTGTGATTTTTAGTTGTGATGTAAATATAGTCTTTTCAATAAATTTTTTTTAAATACAGCCTTGTCTGCCAGTTACAAATTAACAATCCAATTAACTTTCATCAGTATTTAAGCATGTTGCACTTTTCCAATAGCTGTAAATGGCATAATGCTACCTGCAAATGTGTATTCCATTACATGTACTGAGTGAACCCCTGCTACAATCAATGATAGACAACATTTTCAAGTTGCTGAAGTGAACTTGTATTTATAGGGTAAACACACTGAAATGTGCACTCCTAAAAATCTTAGTCAGTACTTTTAAGACTGATTCAAGAACACTGCAATACAGAGGATACATTCAAGGAACACACGGATACAGATTAAATAACTACATAGAAAAATAAGATTTCAAGATAAAAATTTAATACTTTTGAACAAGGCATATGTACAGCCAGCCTGATAAAACCTGACTGCAACCTGCATTTAAAATTCAAAACAAAAACAATGAATATCAAAATACCAATTAGGTAACACACAAAAAAGAAGAATAACAAGGTTTTTGTGTCTACACGATGCAGTTAGTGACTATTATTATGCATTATGAGGGGATTGCGGCCATGAATAGGCTCTCCATCTTTGGTTTCAAAGCTTCCCTCATGCCCAGTGTTATTTCCCTCAGAGACTGAGCCGTAGGCATTGGGGTTGTATTCATAATGGCTGAGAGGTGGCGGCATGGACCAGCTGGCTGTCTGGGGCCTGGAGGGCGCTGCACTCTGCGCAGAGGTGGAGGACCATGACGGATAGCCAGCAGATCCGGCAGAAGCCAGATAAAAGGCCAGATTTTGGGGAGCTGTCTTCTTATAGGCTGTCACATCCATCATCTGCTGGTTGTATTGCTCTTTGAGCTGGTTGTGGGCCTCTCCCTGGTACTGTAAGACAATGGCGGAAGTTAAAAATGTACATACATAGATCACTGCAGATTAACATTTGTTACTGTACCGTCTTGCCTTTAAGGCCATGACCAAACTATGGTCAGGCCTCCATTATGGACGCGTTGCTTTATGTCCAAGCCTGCTGTTTCGCTGTTACCTTTAATAGGATACATAGGCAGGACAGCTGTCTGGTTCAGAAAACTCAGTTAAAATTCCTTAACTTAGAAATAATTCTGGAAATTAAGTATATTGAGAATGATCAAACTATGTGCTTCTGTTTAACTGTGAGTACATGCAAATAACTCAGAAGTACTTACAGTCTGAATATGTGGGGGATAATTGGTGAAGATGGAGCCAGACATTGGGTTGCCTTTGTTGATGTAGCGCTCAGATACCCAGCTGGTGTCTTTCTGGTGTCTCCTTAGCTTCATCCTTCGATTCTGAAACCAAGTCTTTACCTAAATTTTGCATAAAGTAGAGAGATTAACCAATTAGTGCAACATGTCATTGAATGTACTGTGCTTGTAGTCTTGAAGAAGCTTGAAGATCAGAATTGAACAGCTACATACATACCACTCAGTGTGCTCCCACAAACATACCACCCAATCTTAAATCCCTCACCTGTTTGTAGGTCAGTCCTGTGACTTCTGCCAGGTTTTTCATTTCAGCTGGGGTGAGGTACCTCTGGACACTGAAGCGCTGGACGAGAGCATTCATCTGACCCTCTGAGAAGGCAGTTCGGACCTTTCCTTTTGGGTTATTTGCAGCAGTAGCGCTCTGCTTCTTTGGGGGAGATGAGGATACAAGTGGAGTGGCAGAGCTGTTGGTGCTCTCGGCTCCAGTGAAATTAAAGTTCTGTGGCTCCTCAGTGAGAGAGCTGGAAACATCTTCATTGGGATCTGGGCTTGTGCTTTCCGTCTCATCATTTGGATCTTTCTTGACCCATGTAGCAGGGTCTGCCTGAGGAAGACTTCCATCTCTGCTGCTGCCAGAACTCCACGAATCTATGTAAAGGGAGACAGATATGTGACTATACCATCAACATGGAATCAAGAATTTAATTCATTCATGTTTCTGATGCATAATACCCAGTGACTTCCAGACAGTGTTTGCTAAGAATGAACTAACGATTAATTTCGATTACTTTTCAATAATCTGGCGATAACTTAGTCTACAAAAATGTCAAAGAAATACTGGCATTGCTCAATTTGTCTGATCAATTGCTCCAGAACTAAAATATGCTAATGTTACAATGGTATGGTATGAAATGGTAAATTGCATATCTGCGAGACCCGGAACAGTTTTGTATCAACATGTGCTGTTCTCGCATTTTATCGCGAGATGTCGCTATGGAGCTCGAGCGCAAGCCATTATTGAACGCATAGTCAGTGGCGGGATATTTAAACACATTTTTAAAAAATAAAATGTCATTTAACTGGGCTTCATGGACAATGCTAGAAACAAAATTACTCGTTTTTACCAGCGTGCCGGGAATGGTAAGCATAATTTAAATCTTTAATTCATAATATTGCAACTACACGGAGGCATTCTTGGAAATTTCGACCTGAAAAGCTAGTTTAGGTGGTCATGCCTGGGGAGGTGTTCGGCTCTGAATCGCTGGTTGAATCGCTTCCAGCCCGCCTGGTCTCGTTTGCCTGGGCATCGTATCCAGTCCGGGGTGGTCCGCCCAGGAGCAGCCTGGGTGTTTGGGTGTTACCGAGGTAAACAACACCGGAGCCTTGGTAGTGACACTGGGCGTTTACGGCATGCTGTTCCGGGCTGTGGGGCGGGGACTCTTCGCGGGTCCTGGCCGTGGTAGCGTAGTAGGCCTGTGCCATCACGGGGTTGTAGTNGGGGACTCTTCGCGGGTCCTGGCCGTGGTAGCGTAGTAGGCCTGTGCCATCACGGGGTTGTAGTTGCTCAAATCTGGGGCTCCGGTCTCGGCCCAACCGTTAAGATTCCCGTGGTTTTGCTCTGGCCCTGGTTGGTACACGACGCCGTATGCATAAGCGTGGTAAGAAGGGTTGTAATTGTAAGTTATCTGCGTCTTCCAGTCTGCCATTTCTCGGGCAGTTTGCCGCTAAGCAGTAAAAAGTTAAAAAGCTACGAATGTTAAGCCGAGCTCAACGATATTAGCTAAAAGTGGCTAAAATCGTCATAAATAAAGACAAAACCAGAGGAAAAACTTGATCAGATAAAACAAGAAGCACAATGAACGTTGAAAGTCACCGTGCAGCCTCCTGGATGCTGTTTATAGGGTGTGTGTGGGTGTGGACAGGACGTAGGTGGGCTGCTGATTACAGCCAATGACATGAATTGACTTGGGTGGATGGGCGAAGGTAAGGATGACCTAAACACAAAGTTTATTGGCCACCTAAATTTGAATTTTTCAAATGGAGGAAAATCGAAAATAGAGTAAAAACAAGTTGATGACTTACCATTGTTCTTTGAATGTGAAATAAATGTTTTGAAGTCATTAAATAATAAAGTGACATATCATAGAAAGGCCTGAGTATAGGCTCGTGTTTGCAGTGTATTTGTGATGATTTGGTTTAATGTTTTAGTTTTCAGGCCATTGTTGAGGAATCTGAACTGATAATGCATAATGTGTGTTTGGGATATCAGGATTTATTAAGGTATTTTCTGCTAAATAGATGCATCTAAATATAAAAGTTGTTTTTTGTGTGCCATGCAATGTTTCAGACTAATCAAGTTTTTTGATCAGGCTGATTTGATTACCTCCCATCTCCTCATAACAATGATCAAAGCCAGCACATTTATTGTTAAAATGGGCTAAAAAGTAGCTATCAGTGAGCACATATGAATTTGTGTAATTTTGTGGTTCTCTTAAATGGATGATTAGTTATGTTTTCATAATCTTAAATCACAGAGATGTAGAATGAATATACATCTGGGTCTCAGACATGACAGTTTAGTTCAGTTTAGTTTACCTTTACCAGCCGAGATTTAAATACAGAAATGTAAATACCAATCAAATTACTTGCCAAATTAGTGTATTTCATTGAAATCATTTGTTAGGAATTCAACTGTTTGAATGGAGTAGTAAAACATTTCCCTTCACGTCAACACTCAGAACAAGTTTGGATTTAAATTATGCATGCTGAAGATAATGGAAGTCTGCAACAAACATGTTTGTCTGCAGCAAGCTAACAAAGGCAGACCATCTTAAAATCCCTGCACCCCCTTTCCCTTTCCTGTACAGTGGGTTAGACACATTGAAGCAGAGTGATCTGACCTTCATTTGCAACTCTTTCACAAAGACGAGTGTGATTAGACCTTGCCTTCCATCTAAATGGTTGTTTGTGTTCCCTCTCCTTGGCCGTATTGACTTGGTAATGACTCAGTTAGTGGTGAGATGATGTGAGAAGAGCGAGTCTAATGGGACATTTGCATTTCTACTGATCTTCGCATTGGACGTGGTGTGTAAGACAAAGCGCACAGGGGGTGTTAATGGGGCAGAAATGTAATCAGAAAGGGAGGTAGCTAAACAGGTGTGCATTGCATTAGCATGGCTGTGTGGGCTGAAAAGTCATGCTGGCCTTTGATGTTTTGGGTTTGCTCATACCGACTCACTCTTTGGCACTGGAAAAGCATTTTTAGTGTCACTTTAGGGTGTTTAATCTGTTAAATTCAACATAGTTTTAACTGCAGTGTGTGTTTTGCTTGCTGGTTACTGTTACAAGAGGCTTTGGATATTTTCAGGCCCTCCAATAAAAATCTGTAACTGCATAGATTATTTCTATGGCAGACATGTACCTAATACACACAACATAACCTCTCTCTCTCTCTCTCTCTCTCTCTCTCTCTCTCTCTCTCTCTCACACACACACACACACACANCTCTCTCTCTCTCTCTCTCTCTCTCTCTCTCTCTCTCTCTCTCTCACACACACACACACACACATACACACACTCTTGCACTCGCACACAAACACTTCCACACAGCATTTTATATCAATGCCACTTGTAAATATGCAAAGTACTTCAGTACTGTAACACCTATTTATCTCTTTTCTGTGTAATACCGCATCACATCCTCCATACAATGTACAGCGCTGGCCAAAAGTATTGCATCCCCCTGTATTTTTGTGTAAACTTTACCAAAGTACCACTCCAGACACAACAAAATTCATTTATTGGTGTTTCACAAGTAGTTGAGTATTTGTTCAGCATATTCAACTATTCTTTCGACTTAAATTTGCATTTCAGAATAGGTAATATGACTACAATATTTCTACAAGTCAGTAAAAACGTGAAAACTATTTGCTCTGACCCTACTTCAAAGAAGATGTTTTAACTTCCTGTTTGATCGCTACTAATAATATTGGTATTCTTCTTCAAATCTTAACAATATATCAAAAGTGTCTTCCTACTTAACACTATTAAGAACTACTGGCATTCTGGTATTTAAAAAAAAAAAATTCAGTTGTACTTATTCTAACACTAAAAAAATAAATTTTGTTGTGTTTGGAGTGGTATTTTAACTCAGAAAGAAAAGTTTACACAAAAATACAGGGGGTGCAATACTTTTGGCCAGCACTGTATATTATATACATGTATATACTATGCTATGTATATATGAATATATTTGGCTCGAATGACACTTTATCCCATCTCCTTTTTCCCTTTACTTAATTCTACTGGAAGCAGAGAGCTCAAAGTGCACAAATTTCACCGATGTCAATGTCGCCACCCGAATCTGACAATAAAAATCTTGAATCTATTAATATGATCCTGCTGCTGATTAGACCTTGGGTGGCCTGCGATGACTCTCTTTTTCTTTTCTTTTTTTTTTTTTTTTTTTTTGCCTCCAGCCTGATTATACATCAGCCATGGAAGTTGTGTTTTCAGTAATAGGTGTTTTGTTGTGCAGAGTGAGACCATCAGTCTCTCCTTTGTTCTATAGCAGTGTGCAAATGATTTTTTCCCAGCCAGCACAACACACACACACAAAGCAGCCCCCACCTGGCCTCTCTTGACCTGCCACAATAGGACAATTGATTTTGAATAGCGGTGTTCCCTGTAAATTTTGTCAGTTTTAATAACTGGTAGTTTAGATTATTTGACCCACTCTAATCTGCATAGCCTTTCAATAACCAATTCAGGAAAACTTAGTGAAGCCTATACTGTTCACTTTGGTTGAAATTGTTTTGAGAGGGGTTTCTAATATTCTGTCCTTGTGTATTTGGTCAACACCTTTAAATCCCCCTCTTATACTGGATTGCATTTAATTCTACACATACAGTATAACTAATAAAATCTTTGTGTCATTATTTGTATTATACTACATACTGTATATCAAACTCCAAAGCCTCTACTGTAAATACATATAAGAGAGAAAAACAAAACAAAACACAGATAAGTCCCTATAAACCCACTACACATGCTAATACATTTATTTTTCTGTAATTGCAACAATCTTCTTATATTTAGATTTTTAAGAGGAATGATGCAATGGACTTATTTCATGTAATTTCTTACCTTGTAGTCACTTTGGTTTCTGGATATCCTTGGTCTTGCTGAAATTTCACCATGGAAAGCATCAGTTTAAAAAAAAGATAGATGATAGATAGGTAGATGGATAGATAGATAGATAGATAGATAGATAGATAGATAGATAGATAGATAGATAGATAGATNAAAAAAAAAAAAAAAAAAAATTAAATTGCAAGATAGGGTGTTTTTTTTCAATATTTATTTTTAATTTCTTCAAAAGTAATACACCAATCTTATGATCGACAATAAGTACAATGTAGTCTGCATCCAGATATATTTTAAAAACTACTTTCTTATGAAAAATAGGGCTAGTAATTAAAACATGCCAAATATTTTTTCTCTTGAGGCCAGTATAGTGCTGCAAAAAGACAGCATGTTTCTGGGTTGTTTGTCTTGGCAGAACTACCCACTCTAGAGGCCTTTTCACTGTGGGTGAATCATATTTTTAGCAGATCATCTATGAAAAATTGTAGGCCCTGATTGGCTCGTGAATTGTATTGATTCAAAAAAAAAAGCAAAAANAAAAAAAAAAAAAAAAAAGCCCCCTTCCATCACACAAAGCATTGTTTTGATGAACATTCTCAGTTATCCAGGTGGGTAGATATCTTGTATGAAAACTCAGTCAGGTCAACTGAATTCAAGTTTTTAATTCTGAAACGTTTCACCATTCGTCCAAATGGCTTCGTCAGTCAGAAATCAATGCACAGAAGGATGTTAAACCTACAGTAACTACAAATAACAACAAACCTTCAATTCCAAATACATATGTTATTCAAATTTTTTAAAATAACGCGTGATGTAAACTGCATTATTCAAATTTCAAACAATGAATGAATTTCAAATAATAAATTTCAACTTCTTATTTTTAATGGTCCCCTGGTTGGGTGCAGGAACTTCTGTGCATTCATTTCTGACTGTTGAAGCCATTTGAATGAATTTCAGAATTAAAAACTTGAATCCATTTGACCTGACTGAGTTTTCATACAACATTTCACACAAAGCAATTTTTTAAATAGTATATCTATTTTTTATATTTGGCTGTAAACTTCCGACATCTTCAGAGTACTATTTGCTCTCCATTGCTGCCTTAATCACCGTAATTAATAGCTAATTAATTGCTGCCCACCAATCGTTGCCCACCACTCCCGCTCGATGACGTCACAAAATCACGTGACTATAAAGGGTTTGACGCGGCTCGTTCGATGAATAATATACAGTACAGTATTTCACATTATTTTTTACTGTGACCTCCTGTCCAGCAGGGGGCGCTGTGGTTTCCCACCAGCCTGAAGCATCTCGGTGCCACATGTCCCTTTAACTCCGCTCACATGGAGCTCCTGGCCTCTTCTTCCCCGCATGTTGGCCGTTTAGTACTAGGACGACTTCGACTCGTATCCCCGCCGCCACCGCCCTGCCGTTCTCTCCTCACCGGCTCCGTAACTTCACTCACGCGCAGATATCAATTTAAAACGGATTCTGACCGTTAACACTACAGCTAGCTAGCTAACCTATCCGGGGAGGATTTGTTTACATATGACAGGTGTAGCTACAGGATTTGATATTAGGGACACTACAGCGAAACAACAACTGTGCTAGCCAAGTTTATGAAAAATATCAATTTTCACCATCGATATTAGTGAAGCTCTTAAGTACCGAGATGTCAGAAGATCTTGAGCACATTCTTTCTCAGCTGACACAGCCTGACAATGCGCTTATTCAGCAGGTAACGGATTTTAGCCGGCGATAAGTTTGGTTACTTTGTTAGACAGATAGCAACTTTTGGAAATTTGAATTATCTTAAATCAATTGTTATTTCCCCATCATGGCTAACTAACGTCAGCTGTTAGGTCTTTTCAGTAACGTTAACCACACCTTAGCCGTTATGCTAATTTTTTGCCATGGCTGTAAGTTGTAACCTGTGAATTGGTGAGCTGTATTTTCTGTAGTGATGTGTTTGTGTCACAGACTACTGAGGTCTGTTTTGTCCCCGTGTAGGCCACAGCCCACCTGAAGCAGGCTTTCAAAGACCCAGCCATTATCCCAGCCCTGTGTGCTGTCATGACGAGCTCCCAGAACCCTCAGGTAGTCTGTGTGCTCATGTTTGTGAGAAAGAAAAACTGGATCCAAGTACACCTCCCACAGTATAAAGCTCTGAAGATTAGTGTGTCTATGTGACACAGCAGAGTGGCATTAGTTCTTTCCCTTGTCATCTGCCATTAGCCTGGTAATGCTTGTCAGAATTGCTTTAAAGGTGATTGTTCAACAAGCCCAAGATCAGGACATCTATTACATCTCATTCAATACTTTATTATTTGTGCTGATCAGTCAAAAAAGGTTTAATTTCATCCATTCAAACCAATATTACAGAATGCCTAAAGCAAGGAAGAACTGATATACTTAAACTATTGTGGTAGCCTTGCTCTTTCATTTATTATTGCCAGCACAGCACTGTACTAAGTTGATTTTACTTTACACATAACTTTGTGTCTCTGTCTCTTGCTTGATCTGTTAATTTTGTTTGCTCGTTTTTATAAAACTTAAATTTCTGTTGCTGTTTCAGTGTTTTGATGAGATCTTTGTGTTTTTAATGCCTCCTCAAACTAAATTACCTTTGGGGTAATAACAATAAAGCTGAAGTTAATCTTGGTATATCACTCAGGTTTGACTTGATTTTTCCTCAGGTTCGTCAGTCAGCTGCTGTGATGCTGAGGATGTTTGTGAAGAAGCAGTGGAAGAAGATCAGCCTCGACCACAGAGAGAGGTTTGCACAAAAGAATTATGATGGTTTCCTGTGGAATTATGTTCATCAAGTCAGTTTAGTTTGATTCAGTTACACCTCATATTATGAAATAGTTCATTTAACATATCACTTTTAATTCTGATGTACTGTAGAGTAAATGCTTTCAGTGCAGAGACAAATTTAATTGCTCAGCTATTTTAATAAAAAAAATTTACTGCATATTTCATGTCAGACTTGTAACTCTGGACTTAGTTGTTAAATTTAAAATGCAGTGGAGAATCATTTGTAATTGAAATGTGTTTCTTATACAGCCTTAAGGCGGTGGTGCTGCAGGCCTTTACGCAGGAAACAGAGTAAGCTATTTATTCTGTGCAATGATGACCTATAGACCCAGATTCATAAATGCTAGCGCATGATTTAGCGCATTGCTATGCGCAAATGTCATGGTGCAACTGTGTTCCCTCATTCATAAATGCCTGTTACTGACATATTTCAGTGTTTGCCTTGAAAGAGGTGTTACTGTGATATTGACCATCATCACCCCACCCTCTTGCGCAGCGCAATCACACATTACAGAGGGTAATATGTATGTTTTCCTGTTATTTTAGTGTCAGTCTTTTAAAATGAAGAGAGAGCTCTAAAGCAGAATTTATATTTCCTTTGCTGATTTGTGGCTTTAAAACCAGATGAATCAAGATAAATGGTGGCTGGTAAATATGCAGCAGCTCATTAACACGTTGATCTTCATTGGCTTTTACCTGTCACACCTCTCACAGCAACGCTACCTTCATGTGGGCGTGCTGATTATTGTATGGAAGAAGTTTTATGAATGAGCTTCAATTATCACAGCATGCATTTAGGTCAATGCTACACTTGTAGCACCATTTTTTATGAATCTGCCCCATAGTGTCCTAAATAACACAGTTTACTTTGTTGTAAATGAGATGAACACAGAAATTGTATCCGTATAGCTATGCTACATGTATAAGTGCCTGAATGAACTGAGATTTTGTGTTGTAGACACACGGTGCGACACTCCCTCTCTCAGCTGAGTGCAGCAATAGTCAAACATGAGACGCCAAACCGCTGGCCTGCACTGCTGCAGCTCCTCAACGCATCCACCAAGAGCACCAACCCTCATGACAGACCGGTACCGGATTCGTGCCTCAGCTAATTTAAATGACTCAACCGCCTCTTCTATGGTATTACGTGGCATTGCAAATAACAGCCTTGTAATATCAACCCCCTTCTCTCCTCACAGGTGGGCCTCCTGCTATTGAACAAGGTGGTGGACTCCAACCCTGAGGCTTTCAAACCTCACTACTGCCAGCTGCTGCAGCTGTTTGGTACCGTGCTGCAGGACCTCAACAACCCCACAGCCTTGTACTACTGCATCCTCACCGTCACAGCCATAACCCCATACACAGGCACAGAAGAGATGGTGAGGAAGTTTTACTACTATCTACATTACATAAAAAAAGAATAGCCTGCTTTCTATTTAACAATAAACCTTTTTTCACAAAATAAAGTTTAAGAAATAAATTGTGTTTGTAAAACTTGATCACAAAACCACTCAGTTTGATTTTAATATCTAGGACGTTTACAGCCACTTTAAATGACAGAAGTGACATTTTTTTTTTCTGTCCCACAGAACCAGATGCGCTCCCTCATCCCAAGTCTGATTGTTGCTTTGAAACATCTCATCAAGGCTGATCAGGTAAATTGTTTGTGATATTTTAAGTAAGTGCTGCTATTACAGTGCAACTGCTGGTCATGTGGGGAATTTGTCTTTTAAAAGGTTTGATTAAAAAATAAAAAAAGACTGATTATAATTTTTTTTTTTCTGTGCACAGGACCAAGCCAGTGAGGCCATGGAGGTGTTTAATGAGCTCATGGAGAGCAAGGTGTCCATCATCACTCCACAGGTCACTGACATCGTCTGCTTCTGCTTAGAGGTGGGAGCTGAATCAGTCCGTCTTTCCTTTTGAGTTCTGACTGTTCCAACTGTCTAAATGGACACATTCTTCCTGTCTGAGGTTCATGGGGTCATATGCACAGCTGTGTGTGTGTGTTTGTGTTTCAGGTGGGTGCTGACACCACGCTCAGTAACTCCCTGCGGGTGAAAGCTCTTGCCTGCGTCGCCTTTCTCATTAGGTTGAAGAGCAAGGTAAAGTACCTGTTGTTTAATTTGCAAAATTAAATGCACAAGGACCTGCTGTATTTAGGTTTAGATATAGTAGCTATAAGGGGAGAAAGGGTGGCCATCCTTCAGATTCTCCTTATTTTTCAGAGTACAATGAAAGGAGAGAAGCCTTCTAGCAGACCTGGCTGCTCATAGGCTTCTTTTGCCATGTTAACAAATTTGCCTGCTCATTGATCACAAACCACATTCTTCCTACAATCCTGTTTTTTTGCTTCGCGGGAAAATTGTCAGACTTCCTTGAATTCCTTGAAACCATAACAGTGACCTACATACTTGACACCTGGCGTTTCTCTCATAACTTTATAACTTCCATATTCTAGCTGTACACACTCTTGCTTTTAACAGTGGTGGGATTTTACAGCATCTCCTCGTGTCAGGAGCATAATAAGGCTCCACAGGCTCCAAATTATGTGAGACTGTATTTTACTGGGTTTTAATGATGGGTATATGTATTGTATATTAATATTATGTTGCAGGTTATGTATTTGTTTTATTGTTTACCCTGCTCAATTGCTTAAGTATGTATATTGTTTTATAATCATTTTAATGTTGTATTGTACTGTGGATTATGTACCTCTGTAAAAGCCCAACTAGGGACAAGCTTTGCAAACTAACCTTAGCGAAAAATGCTATGATGTGCAGTATTAGTTTATTCTATGAATGACCTACTGTATGTCTCTGCATCGGTCCCTATAAACATTTAAATAAATAAATCAGAAAGGAGCTAAGTGACAACCAGTTCACATTATAAACCTAAGTGTGGAAAAAACAGGAATAAAATATTCCTAATTTTTAGGTTTTGAAGATTTTTATCTAAAGTACTTGTTTGATTGCATCATCATCATCATCTTATGAAATGAGAAGAGTTTTACATTCCTTCTCTGGCTCCTCGCACCGTGGTTTGTAGGTGGTGCTGAAGCAGAAGCTACTCAGCCCCATTCTGCAGGCCATCTTTCCCGTGCTCAGCGCAGCGCCCCCACCTGGCGAGGAAGACCCAGAGGATGAGGAAGACAGTGATGGGGATGACACGGACAATGAGAGCCCAAAACATTGTGCTGCTCAGGTGGAGTAACTTTGTGTTTGTGGCGATGAGATGTGTTTTGGTGGATGCAGCGCAGAATTGCAGTAAAGCTGAACTTGTTGAAATATTTCTGTATTTTCAGATTATTGACACTATGGCCCTCCATATGCCTCCAGAGAAGCTGTTCCAACAGCTAGTAAGTGATTTTGATCTGTTTTGATGCCATTTCAGTTTTTCTTTTTTTTTTTTTTTTTNTTTTTTTTTTTTTTTTTGTCTGGATCCAGACAAATGCTGAAAATAAGCCACACGTCAGTTCACGAAGAAAGACTGATGATGCTTTGTTTTATGTCTCATCATCAGATGCCCCTCACTCAGGCCTGCCTTGCTAGTCAGCACCCCTACGAGAAGAAGGGTGGCCTCATGTGCCTAGCTGTGTTGGCTGAAGGTTGCGCAGACCACATACGCACCAAGTACGTCCAGTTTGAAGCAGAAAACAGAAGAGATTGTGTTTTTGATCCTTTATTTTAGTCTTATCCTTTGGGAAATGATTGTCAGTAATCTTATGTGTATGAAAATATTAGGCTCAAACATGCAAAATTGATGGTATGGTCCATTTAAAAAAAAAAAAAAAAAAAAAAAAAAAAAAATTTGTCATCTTGTCCAATCCAAGCTTTGAGATATTCTGTTCTTGTTAATTTCACTAATTTATTGCTAAATTTCCCACAAGATTTTCTAATATAAATAAAAAGTTTGACCATGCAGATCTGGCAAAGCTTCTGTGCTGTAACCTACCTGTTTGTGTCTGTGACAGGATGCTCTCCTCAGTGCTACAGACGGTGTGCCAGAGTCTCTCCGACAGCAATCAGGTGGTGCGCAGTGCCGCCCTCTTTGCCCTGGGTCAGTTCTCTGAACATTTACAGGTGAGTCACAACACACATATCGCAGCAACACACACAGAGTTACCTGTTTGCACAAAACACCACTAACTAACTACAGCTTCAAAAATGACATAGAGGTGAATGTCAATAAAAGTGACATTCTAAGCTTCATAAAGGGAAGATTTGTTGCATGGCTGTTGATTTGGATTTCCTTTATATTTTACAGGTAGACTTAATAAATGGACTACTTGGTGTGTAGTACACACATATATGCTCATTCCATAAAGCTGCTATGGAAAGCCAAACTTATATATATATATAAAAACAATATTATGAAATAAATAACTCTTTGCAAAAGTACCAATAAATTATGAAATAAATCCATAAATCATTATTATTATGAAATCTTATTTCATAACAATACTTTTATTTCATAATGCCCGGTTTTTTAAGTCTTTTTTATTTCACAACAGCATTTATCATAATGTCATGTTACATGACGAGATTTTAGACGAGATTTCAGGACCAGTGGGCGTGGCCTTACATTGATCTGTTGTTCCAGTAGTCAGTGAAGGCAGACAAACTTTCTAACACACAAATCAGGTGTCAAATTCAGATATTCATTCATTTACATTTGAAACAACACAAACTTTATATCTTAGTTAAATTATTATTTTGCTTGGTTAATGTGTCGTGTTAATTACAATTAACTGTTATCACTGGGGATAATGGGAATGACCAGTCAGCAGGGAAGACTGCTCGCTGCAGCCTGCTGCTCGCTGCAGGGAGCTTCTAGTGGAGCTTCCCATCTCCGAAAACACTGAAGCCAATTTTTAATTCAGCATTATTTTAATCAGTCGACTACATATTCTAACTTACTGGTCATATCTTACTGAAACATTCCCATTAGAATACACACAAAATTTGATAGGACAAGAACATTGTTAACAAGGTCCTTCAGGGGCAAAATGTTCAATGAAATTTAACTGGTTATCTAGTCACAATTAATGATTAATGCAATGCATAAGCAATAATGTAATTTTTCCATAATGCTTTGCCAATACAAATCAGGACAGTGGAATTGATACATTTCACATCATTCCTGCATTTTCAAGCATCAGTTTTTATATAAACTATTCTAGGGGTGCAAACAGCCAACAGTGTTAAATCTCTTGGTACTGACTCGCTTCTCTGCAGTGCGTTTGTAGATAGCGGTGCGCCCTAAATCTCTACAGAGAACAAGAGAGATGTTTAATACAGGTTTAAAAACGTGGAATTGCTCTCTCCTGACTGTCCTCCTTTGTGTTTTTCCAAAGCCGGACGTGAGTAAATACTGTGGAGAGTTGATGCCACTGCTGCTAGGCTACTTGTCGTCTTTGAACAAAGCCAAAGTGAACCATGTCACCAAGGCCTTCTATGCCCTCGAGAACTTCATGGAGAACCTGGGTACGCTGAAAAAAAAAAAAAAAAAAAAANCCAACCATTTTTTTTTTTTTAAAGAAAAGTAATCGCCATTAAACCAAATGTTTTGATATAGACTCCTACCAGCAGCTTTATGCTTGACATGTTCTCTCTTCTTTTTCCCTGAACAGGAGAAGATATTGAGCCCTACCTGCCCACCCTGATGGAAACCATGTTTTCTGCTCTCAACAACACAGAAAATCTCAAAATCAAAGTGCTGGCTGTGTCTGCTATCGGTGCCATAGGTAAGTAGTTTGAACAGATTTGTTTAAAACCCTGCATTTTACTGTGTAAGCTAATGGTTATGCTAACATTCTGTGACTCTCACATTAGAGGGCCCCTAAACTTTGACATATAACACATCCAATTTCTATTTTCCAGAATAATGTGGGCAGCATCTTAACTCTTCCTCTGAGGGTTTTCTGTGTTTCGTAGAAGCATTGTTTTTTTTTTTTTTTAATTGTTGAAAATCATATCTAAGCTGAAAATCATGTTGGAAGAATTCTTAATCAGTGTGGTGAAGACTCTGCTGTTGTGTTGTTGCTGAAGTCTCTAATCACCAATTTGATTCCTTTTGTGTTGATGTCAGCAAATGCTGCCAAGGAGCTGCTCGTTCCGTACTTCCCTCCTGTTATTGAAAGCCTGAAGGGCTTCCTGACTGCCACCACAGAGACAATGAGACCTCTGCAAACTCAGGCCTTGGGTAGGTAAACTCCAGAATTTTCCATCTAAAGTTACAATTTGTGATGTGAACGGATTTGTAACGTTTCTCAAAACCTTACTTTACCAAAATCTCATCTTATTTTACCACCAGTGGTATCTGGCCATGCAGATGGTTTGAGTTTAGTTTGTATCAAGGCTTTGAGATTTCCCCCGCCAAGTTTTCTGTCACCAACACAATACAATGGAGGTGAAAGGAATTATCTTAGCGATGCTAAAATCTCAACAACAATGTCTTTTTCAAAGACATTGTTGTTTTTGAGAAAACATTCCAGTTAATTCACAAATGTCCAGTTACTTCGAACTACTGCTACTAGATATCAGGTCCTATGTGTGACTGAGAACCTGCAGACTTCTGTAGTTTAACTTTATGTTACAACTGTATCAGGAGCAGAGCTATCCTCCACAGAACCTGCAGCAGTTTCTGTTACCTTCATTCCACACACAAAAAAAAAAAAAAANAAAAAAAAAAAAAAAATCCACGAAAAACACAATTTGGCAAAATACAGTGCGGTCCAAAAGTCTGAGACCACTGTGAAAATACTTCTTCTTCTTCTTCTTGCATTTTTTTAATTTAATGCAAGATTTTTCATTACAAATAATAATATCATCTTAAGAATTTGAGTGAAAAGTTGAATCTTTGAAAAATGTACGTGAATGTCAGAATATCTTAGTATTTGGTACACCCCCCTTTTGCTTTAATGACAGCATCACTCCAGCTGGCATGGACTCCACAGGTTTGTGCAAAACCTGATGAGCCAAGTTATTCCAGCATGATCTGAAAATGTTCCAAAGAGCTTCTTGTGATGTCAGACTTTCTAATTATTTCCACATTTAAAAGGAACACATCATGGATTTTCGATGTGGTCTCAGACTTTTGGACCCCACTGTAGATTTTGTGACTTTTGTTGAATGCCTGGATGTTTATTATGGGATGTTGTTGTTGTCAGATACTCTGTCTGTGCTGGCCCGCACCATTGGCAAAGATGTCTTCAGTCCACTCGCTGCAGAGTGTGTCCTGCTGGGCCTCAAACTCACTGACACCATCGATGACCCTGACCTTAGACGCTGCGCGTATGTAACTTAGTGCAGGAGTTCTCACTCCAGGTCCTCCATCTCTCCCTGCTCCACCCACTCCCTTAATACACTCCCTCTGTACACAGTGCTAGTTAGCATGAGTAACATCTGGCCTATTCTGTTAGCCTCAGTACCTGGTCATCTGAAGCTAGCTTGGCTAGTAAAGGAAACGAACAGAGAGCACAATGAAATCAGCAAAGCAAGCTTGTTGTCTGTTTCCCTCCCTGACTCTCTGGTGGCCATTCTTCCATCTATCTCTCTCCGTCTCTCTGTTTTTCAGCTACGATCTGTACGCTGCTGTGTCCACAGTCAGTCCAGACTGCCTGGCTCCTCACCTCCCCGCCATAACAACGGTCATGCAGCTCGCCCTCAAGTCCAACGAGGGCATCACGGTGTGAAGCGTACACACAAACACACACACACACACTGGTCTTGCAACAGAACAAAAAAATTGATTTCCTTTTCATCCTTTCTTTTTCTCTCTCCAACTCTTTCTCTTCAGGCACACCTTGAGGAGGACAAGACATTTGTCCTGCTGGATGATGACGACGATGACGATGAAGAAGAAGAAAAAGATATAGATGATTTTCTGGAAGATGAGCCCGAGACAGATGCCCATGACGTTGCAGGGTGTGGGGGGGGGAATTTATTATGAATATATAAATTAGCACATGTACACATAATGTATTGCATGCATTGCATGCACAATTACACATGTTCACATCAAATCTGTGTTTTCCTCAGGTTCAGCGTGGAAAATGCCTACATTAACGAGAAGGAGGATGCCTGCGACGCACTGGGAGAGATCGCCTTCAACACAGGGTAGGAGAGACGATTCATGACGATCCAGTCTGAACTTCTTCATGGGTTCTTCTGCGAGTGTGTGTCATTTTGAATTTGCGTTGCTGTGGTTGCCTCCCGACAGTGCTGCCTTCCAGCCATTCCTGGAGTTGAGCTTCCAGCAGGTCTACGAGATGAGAGACGTAAGTCACCGGGTCTGGCTGTCCAGTCCCATCGTCCCTCTCTGTCCAACATGCTGAGTTACTGAGCAAGTTCAGGCCTAAATAGGAATGTCTGTCGGCAGACTGTAGGTCCTGGAGTTTTAACATGTCCCACATTTCATTACTGTAAACATCTCAGAGCTTTAAAAGGATCCAGTACGGTTAAAGTGACTATCAGCGATGTGAGGAAATCTTTTTGTGATCAGATCCAATAGATGTCCCAAGAAGCCGGTCCCACGGTAATAGCACAGGGTCCTGTGTGGACCTAATTTGACTTGATATCGTATAGATTTTGCAGACCCATGAAGCCTTCCTCTCTGTTTCTATCTGCTTACATGCAAATGTTCTACGCAACACTCCCCCTCATGCTGTGGCTTGGTGCTTCTCTTGTTCTCTCCCTCACCTCCCTAGTTTCCTCACGAAGATGTCCGCAGGGCNTGGCTTGGTGCTTCTCTTGTTCTCTCCCTCACCTCCCTAGTTTCCTCACGAAGATGTCCGCAGGGCGGCGTTTGGGGCCATGGGCCAGTTTTGCCGAGCTCAGCACAAAGTGTGGAAGGAGAATCCCACTGAGGCAAATCACCAGGGTAAAGCCTCTTCTTCTCTGCACAGCCACACAACTGTGAATGTTTTTATACAGGATACACAGAAATGTGTGGAGCTGCTTTCTGCTTATTGATATACAAAATCAAAGGAGGGAAAAGGGGCTCATAGCAACAGGAGAAAAATAAATGTGTGTCTTTCCACATTTGCTCTGCGTAATTTAGTGAGTGAAGTTACTTCACTCTCTCTCTGTCTCCATCTTTTCATCCCTTCCCAGCCCTACAGAAGTTGCTGGATGTGGTGCTGCCCTGCTTCCTGGAGACAGTGCAGGCGGAGCGCGAGCGTCAGGTAGTGATGGGCGTCCTGGAGGCCATGAACGGTGTCATCCAGTCCTGCCAGGGGGAGGTTTTCAAGAACCCTGCCCGCCTGCGGGAGATCAGCCATGTAATCCGTGATGTGCTGAAGAAAAAGGTGGGAGCACCAGAGGATGATGGGGGGGGGATCAAAGGATGAAAACATTGACATCAAGGCTTTGATGTCCTCTCATTCCAAATTGGTGTTTTTAACCAGTCCCACAATTTAAATTTTTTTTTTTTTTTTGTAATGATAAGAATGGTATCGTATCGTGATCACATATCTCTTTCCATCTGTAGACCTCTTGCCAGGATGGAGGCAGTGATGAAGCTGATGATGAAGACCAGCAGGTTGGTTGTCCCTACTTTCTGTCTCGCCATAATGCAAACCCACCGGTATGCTCCTTTAAGGCACTCAAAATGATAACATCCATCAAAAGACACATGCATGAAGTGTAAATTTTAGCAATTCCAGATGTTGAACTCAATAATATTTTTCATTTCTCAAGAGAGGCTGCAGTTTTCTACTACTTTTTATTTAATTCATTACCTTTAACATTCACACCACTGCCCATTTACCCAGCATGCCTTCTGTTTTCTGTTTCAGGCAGAGTATGATGCCATGCTTCAGGAATTTGCTGGCGAGGGAATTCCTCTGCTGGCCTCTGCTGTGCCTGCGGACACGTTTGCCCCCTTCCTCAATGACCTGCTGCCCCTCATCATGAGCAAAGCTGTAAGTCTGAGTCTGCAGACAGCAAACAGGAGTCCATTTTCACAAATGATCTCATTCGCCTGAGTTTCATTCCCGGCTTCTTTAACAGAAATCCTCCTGCACGGTGGCAGACCGCTCCTTCTCTGTGGGTGTGATCGGAGAAATCCTACAAGCCCTGGTGGGTGTGTCCGGAGGCAGGGGAGTGGCGGGTCGTCTGTCCAATCGGCTGCTTCCCGTTCTGGTAGCTGGCGTGAAGGACAGCGACGCCGAGGTTCGCAACAACAGCGTGTTCGGTCTCGGGTGTCTGGCTGAGGCAGCCGGACCCATCATCGTGTCGTATCCTGCTTCCCAGTATGAGCAGGGCACAGCACAGCAATGCACAGCAACACTAATCCAAAATGAATACTGCTCATGAGTGCTGTTCCTTAATGACACGTGTCCCAGAGACTACCCCACGATGCTGTCCGTGTTCTCCAACCTGCTGGCCAAGGAGTCAGACCGCCGGGTGATCGACAACCTGTGTGCTGCTCTCTGCAGGATGATTATGAGCAATGTCGGCGCCGTCCCACTCGAGCAGGTAGATCACAGTTTCCAACAGGCTCACACAATGAAGGACAGAATCTATACATCACTTTGTTCACTTGATTCTTCTAATAACAGAAAATTTGCCTCATATTATGATCTGCCAGTGTTGGAAATTGCTCTGAAGGAAATTTTTCCTCTATAAGACCAACATCAAACTATCAAACAATTTACTGAATTATTATTCCCTGTCAACATGAAGACTTCTTTAGCTACCTTGACCAAATCCGAACTACTGAAGGAATCATGATCACAAATATGAAACAAAGTACAACTGGCTCGCAGTAGAATTTTCTCTTCACATGGATAATAGTATAATATGTGTGTAAACGCATCTCATCACCTGATCTGTTCTGTAACAGGTGGTTCCTGCTCTTGTGGCTTGTCTTCCCCTCAAAGAGGACTTGGAGGAGAACAAGACCGTGTTCAGCTGTCTGGCTATGCTCTATAAACACAACACTACGATGGTAAAGTATAGAATCCCCTTACACAAACATCCAAACAGCAGTGAAAATGTTCTTTGAATGTGGAAATTACACAAGATATTAGTCCATATATCTTGGCAGTGAGAAGGTGGTGAAGCCCGTGCAGAAAGTCAGGAATGATTATAAAGGCTTCATGCTGGAGGAGCAGTTCAAACGTACGGAAAGGTCCCAAAGTGTCAGTCTGTGTATAGTTGCATTTAACACCATAATGTTTGATTTATTATTTTTATTATTTCTACAAACCACCACATATCATATATCTCAGCTGCATGCTTATCACTATCACACCATTTATGTCACATTTTACACATGATTTTCTGAGACCTCTACATCATCAACATATTGATCAAAATGCCTATTATATTGTATCTAAAAACAAAAAAAACAGTTCCAGTTTGAATCCTGAGTTAAATAAATGCCTAATGTATAAAATGTGATGCAAAAAAAAAACAAAACATATACACAAAAAAAATTCAAGATTTTTTATTTTTGAAGTTTGTTAAAGGTTCAATAAAGAAATATATATATATTTTTTTAAATTAGAATTTTCTGATAATTATTTTATGGGTCAGGCTTTACAGGTCTAACATAGTTATTCCAAACAATTTAAATAAACTGTATTGCAAATGCATAAACATGACAGCTAGATGCACAAAGCTAAACATTTATTAGTGATTCTGTAATGAATTTTTCTGAGATTTTGTGTGCGTACTGACTGTTTTTGTGGGTGTTTTTGTTTTTTGTTTTTTTTTTTTAAATCAGATTGTGAATCTCATGAAGCCCATAGTTGCTGCTTCCAGTCACGTTCTGGGCAGCAAGGACCTCGATACAAGTGAGTAACAGCAGGACGCTGGACTGAGAAGAATCTGGATTAGTTAGTTTTCTATTGTCTTATTTTTGGGGGGGAGTTAACAGGACTGTGTATTCTAAAAAAATAAAAATAAGGAAAACCAAAGAGAAAATATGGCACATCTGACATATTTCTTCAGTTCCTAAACCTTGTTATTTCTGCTGTTTCCACAGAGACTCAGAGCACTCTCTCCACACTGATGCAACAGTTTGCTGAGCATTACCCAGAAGATTTCCAAGCAGCCGTGACCTCACTTCCTGTGGATCAGCAGGCCAAACTCAGCACAGCCATCGCCACCTCATAGCCACAAACCAGTCCTTCTACTCCTGTGCAAAAGCCAATAAATTTTATCAAACAAATAGAAAATGAGAGTATAATTTGGGATGTTTTCCCAGTATCAGCTAAAACTAACAAAATCCAGCACACATTCTACTGTTATTACATTCTGCAGTTTCTGAGTATTAAATTTTAATTTATTTGCTTGCATGCTCTTGAAGTTTTATTATTTCAAGTTAACCATTCTGTGTTCTGTTTGCATTGTATTTTTCTTTAATTAATCACCTGTAATGTTTGTTACCAACAGCCTACTGTTCCGTTTTTACCACCGTTTGGACAAACCAGAGTGTGAAGCCATGAATCTGATCTCCCCATAAAAGCGATTTTTTTTTTTTGCAGATCTATGGGCTTTAATTTTCAGAGCACTGCACTTTTTCTTCTGGCTTTGCCTTACTCAGACATTCACTCTGGTGCTTACTAAGGGGTTTCTCAGATGGGCCGACTCTGTGGCTCTGCACTCCTGTGAGCTTTTGGCAGAAGCCCAGCAAAGAATCCCCAGAGGTCACTGACTGCAGGGACACAGTGAACCAATAAAACATGCACGGTTGTTATAAAAAGCAGCACTTTTATTTCCGTATCACAACAGGTCATGTTGACTTTGTGGGACCCACATTGTTATTCTTATTACACAGCATTGCTAAGGCATTCAGAAAGCAATTGCTTGTAGAATTATTTTAGTCTCATATGCAGCCAGTGGGGGATTTTGTTTACCGCTGTTTTAGAAACTAATTAGCATATACAGGTTGTTTGAAGTCTAAATGGTGTAAACACAGGTGTTGGATATGGGGTGTTTAAAGAAGAAAATGTAAAGAGGATGTAAAAAAAAAAAAAAAAAANGTAAAAAAAAAAAAAAAAATAGAATGTATAGAATGTATATTAAATGTAGAATGTATATTAAATGTAGCATTAAATCCACAACACATTCATATTACACCCACATGGTTGTTTTCTACTATTTTGACTGATTAGACCTCCTCTCAGGACTGTGTGGGTGTGTGTTGCTTGATTGACACGCCTGTGTTAATATATTTGCAGCTGTTATGACAATACCCTTAAAGGGCCATTTTGCATATTTGAGCCTAATATATTCAATTTTCATACATGTTACGTTACTGATAATCATTTCCCAAAGGATAAAACCATATTTCAGTTTTCCTGATATTTTACAAAACCTCTTTATCTTTCAAAATCAAATATTCAAGCGATACACCCACCTTAAAAATTGATGTTTCACTTGCTAATAGTTACNTTCAAAATCAAATATTCAAGCGATACACCCACCTTAAAAATTGATGTTTCACTTGCTAATAGTTACGCAGCCTTATGAAGTCACATTCGTTTAAATATTTTGATAAATGCAGGTCTTCTTCTGGGACTATATTCCCCGGTGGAGACATACATTCGCTTCATGCTTTTTATTGCAGTTTAATGCTAAAATTATGAAGCTTCTTAAAAAAAACCTGAATACACATCTTGTTTGCAGTGATAGCTTACCTATCCCAAGAATGTTTCAAGTATCAACAAGTTGATTTTAATACCAGAATGAACTAAAACCAATGGAGGTCTGGAAGGTAGGAAAAAAACTTTTCATTCACTGTTCCAGTAGTATGCTTTGGGAAATGATTGTCAGTAACATTAAGTGTTTGAAAATTGAATATAGTAGGCTCAAATGTGCAAAATGGGTGGTATGGTCCTTTAAATGAATATCTGTAGCTTGATGACATCATCAAAGCTCTGCCCTGAGAGGATGTCTCATCAGTGCAGATGAAGGAAAACACTTGTGTGGGCTGACAGGACCTTTAATTTAATCTCATCACGTGACTTTCAGTAAAGCATTCACCTCCTCGCCGTCACCAGCCAAGCTTGATTAGTGCTTCTATAAAACTATAAAATCTGTTAACATCAAACAATTCACCAATATAACACACATTTTTACAAAACTTACAGAAGTTTAACAGGACGCTTAAACTGCACATTTTTGACATTTCAATAATTCCAAGCAGCGACTCTTGCCTCGATGATGACTCCAAACTTGCATCTGAACACCAGACTGGAGTTAAAAGTAGCACATCGTGTATTTTCTTTTGCAGCTGACTACCTTTCTAAAGCCCAACACAGTGGCTAGCTGGTTCTACACTGACTTGCGCTCTGTTTTAGATGACTCAGATGTCCCGTTGTGCCTGTGCCTCGGTAAATTGAGGCTGCTGGTTTTCCATGTCCAAAGCCATATTCATCTGCACTGCTGCCAGGTTATCCTCTGAGAGAGAGAGAGAGAGAGAGAGAGAGAAAATATCAATATGAGCCTTTAATGAGGGACAAACATCCCACTTTAATAGCAGATAGGAAAACAGTTATTTAAAGCTGTAAATAACACTTGATACATAAAGTAATTAATGTGTCTGCAACTTGTTTTGTGTTGTAAATGTTAACAGTTCTGATTTAACCAGATTTCCTGTTTCCTGATCACCAGATTGTTTCAGTCTAAAAGGTTCTGGCTGGACGCTGGTCTGATGATTTAGGATGATGTCATGTCGTTGCCTGAGGCTCTGGCACATCTCTGTGATCCGCATCAACCTGACAGATGACCCATCTATAAGAGGTCATTGCTGCAGACCGTGGCGGGGCGTGACTTCAAGGGCACGCAGAAAATCTTTCCCCTCATCATAACACCAACCTCACGCCAAGATCAGCTGTTTCAAAAAACCCCAAGACCACCGCACACTATGACCTCACAATGTTCAATCATCACCTCTCAGATGTGTTCTGGACCAAAAAGCTAATATTTGAATTGCACCCAACCTCCAAATTTTATCCTGTAAGATTTTTTTTTTTTTGCCACAAATTAGAAAATTGCATTGCTATAACTTCTTCTTTCTGTGAGCTCCAGCCTGAAACAGTTCATTTATTTTGGTTATGTCAGTGCACCCATACATCTTGGAAGGATATTAAATTATTTCTCAAATAATATCATTGAAGAGTTCTCCCTGTTCTTCAAAAATATAATTTTTAGCTTTCATAATGATTCTGATACCAACAAAAATGCATTCTTTTTGATAAATTTGATTTTGTGCATGGGTAAATTTCATATTCACAAATCTAAATTTTCAAATAGAAAACCTCTGTTTATGGTGTTTTTGAAGGAAATGGAGAAATCTACGCACAATCACGCACAATCCCTCTACAAATTAAAAAAAACCTCAAACCTCGATATATATGAAAAAGACAATATTTTTACATAGAAATTTATATACGTATCTCCTTTTTAGTCTTATATTAGTTATTAGTTCCCTCTCACATTTTGTCTGTATTGTATTATATTATTCTATATTGTATGTTAAGGCCTTTATTTATGTTATATTACTGTTTTTTTTAATAAGGTACGGAGCCACTTGGGGTCGTGTAAAAAAAAAATAGAAAAATGTTGGTTAAAAAAAAGACACTGAAGGAAAAAACTGGCCTTGTGGTTTGTTTGTTTTTTTCATTTTTTTATGCCTCCAACTGATTTTTATTGATTTTATTTTACCTCCAAGTGATTTTTTTCTTCCATGTTCCTTTAGGGGCATCCCTTTTTTTTTTAGGCACATTTTTTTTCTTACCCACATTTTTTTTTTAACGCACATNTTTTTTTTTTTTTTTTTTTACACATGACTCCTAAGGAGCTCTGTAATAAAAAGTGCCCAGACCTGAATATCTCTGCTTCCAGGGCAGGATATCCACTCCAGTGCGGCAGAAGCAGCGGTCAGTGTGCGCCTCGGTGCTGTACAGGACCTCCTGGAGCTGACTGTCTCCAGGCTTCTGGGCTTTGACTCGCACCTACACACATACACACACACACACACACACACACACACACACACACACACACACAAAGATTCTATCTGCGCAGCACCAAATACACTTTATGATGAAGAGCAATGAACATTTTCAGCTGACTTGCACCTCCAGGATGGTGATCTCTTTCTCCTTCAGCTTTCCTGCCTTGTTCTTCACTTGGGTCTTCTTGGTGTCCACCCACACCACCCTCTCCTTCACCTCACACCTGGAAACACACACACACACACAAACACTTATCAACATTAGATCTTCCTGAATTTGCTTCTTGCACACTCGGAGCAGACTCACTCTTGGATGCCCAAGTCAGCCAGCGTCGTGTCCAGGAAGGGGAAGGGTTGGTGGGCCGGGTCTGAGTGCACCTGGATGGGCAGGGTCACAGACATGGGGATCTCCCACTCCACTTCAGCACGTTGCAGCTTTCCACTTGGCCTGGGGGAATCCCGGCCTGCTGGGCTTCCCAAGCCTCTGTTGGCTCGCTCTCCCTCCTCCAACAAGCCGTTTGTCTCATCGGCTGCCATCTTGACTGATGACACTGATCTATATCTCAGAGAAGCTGTATGATTTCTTCTTTATCTGCCTGATGTTCAGCTTATGTTGTTGTCTCTGCTGCTTCTCCTCTCAGGCCTGATGATTCACAGCTCTGCCTCTTGCCTCATCCAATGAGAAGTTTCCTGTGGAAAGTGTGTGTATGTGTGTGATGCATGCAGACTTCCCTGCAGATATAAGCAGCCGGTGTGAATGTGTGTAATGTGTCACTCAGGTGTTAAGTTTATTAGATGTCAAGGGCCTGATGGACGGATTGTGGTGTGTGTGTGTGTGTGCGTGTGTGTAAAAAGAACATTAGGGAATTTGTGTTTTATCTCGAGCCCTGAATAGAGAGTTACATTATGGCTGTTTCCAGGCCGGATGATGTCAGCTGGTAATTTAGCCTTGTTGTGAGCAGAAGTTACCTCATGATCAGGGCCGGACCTAGCCTTTCTGGGGCCCTAGGCAAGTTATTTGCTGGGGGCCCCCATCTAGGGGCATGAGAGTTGGTATTTTTGGTGTAAATGCTGTCAAGCTAAATAAATAAATAATAAATAAAAACACAAATATCTATGGATTACTAAATATTATTTGTCATCTTTAATCTTATTTCACTCTCCCCAACAGCCAAAATTAAAATGCAAATTAAACACGTACAAAATAACAAAATAACTTACATTAATCTTACATCCCACAATTCCCTAACCTACTCCATAAGTGGCTGCAGGGCCATAGACAACCGCCTAGTTCGCCTATGCCATGGGCTGGCCCTGCTCCTGATGTTCATAACAGATTTATTACTGAGGCTAATGAGATGACGCACTCCACCACGTTGCAGGATTTGCTTCATATGAATTGAATTAGAATTTTTATTTTAGTATTGTGTCAAAATTTCACATTGTGGTACAAATTTTTACAAATACACTGGTACAAAAGAACTAAACTTCATCAAACAAAAATAATCAAATGAATACAGATTACTTATTGTGAGGTGAAATCCATATCATCAAACAAGAGCTCAGACATATTAAAGGACCATACCGGTCATTTTGGATGTTTGAGCCTAATATATTCAATTTTCATACATGTAAGGTTACTGATAATCATTTCCCATAGGATAAAACCGTATTTCAATTTTCCTGATATTTTGCAAAATCTCTTTCAAAATCAAATATTCAAGCGATACACCCATCTTAAAAATCAGTGTTTCACCTGCTAATTGTTATGCAAAATTATGAAGTTGTGGTTGTTAAAATTTTTCGATAAACGCAGGTCTTCTTTTGGCACTATATTCCCCGGTGGAGACATACATTCACTCCACGCTTTTTATTGCGCTTAAACGCTAAAATTATGTAACTTCTAAAAAAAACTGAATATACGTCTTGTTGGTGATGATGGATTACCTATCCCAAGAACGCTTCAAGTATCAACAAGTTGATTTTAATAGCAGAATGAACTGAAACCAATGGAGGTCTGGAAGGTAGGAAAAACATTTTTAATTCACCGTTCCAGTAGTATGCTTTGGGAAATGATTGTCAGTAACGTTACATGTATGAAAATTGAATATATTAGGCTCAAACATGCAAAATGGATGGTATGGTCCTTTAAAATGAAACAACCATTCCAACTTTTCATTGTCACTCCACCAATATATGGATTTTGGTCAAATATTTCACTATATATTGGTTCTTAGATCAGGATAGTAGGAAAATGACTCACTCTCAACTTCTAATTCACACAATCTGTTTTCTTCCTGGATGTTTTTTATTTTTTATTTTTTAATCCACCAACTTCATTCAGAGGAAGGATACCTGTTCACATCTGGGCAACTAAAGTTCTTTGGTTTCTTGATGTGACATACAGTAAACTTCAGGAACATATTTTTGCTTAATTTGGATCTAAGTCCTTCACCTTCACCGTCACCAGTTCCACCATCACTCGTCTCCCTGCTCTCTCATTTGTATGACAGTCTTGTTGAACAGGAAGTTGATTTACAGGCCGTTCACAGCACAGTGTCATCATTATAGTATATTACACAAGCACGGGACACGTGTAGACCCATGTTGTGGAACATGTGTGTGTTTGTGTTGTCCTGTTCAGGCAGAAGGAGGGATGGTTTTTCCACTAAAGTCAACATTCTGGACTCGGCATGTCACATTCCATAGGCGGCCATAATAAATCCTCACACACACACACTCACACACACACACACACACACTAGCCTTACTGTGGAAGGACAGATGATGTCTGTGTTTTGGAATTTAAAGAGCGAATGGAGGTTGACTGTCAAGAAATGAGAACGGATTTATTTTAGCAACATTTTACCATCAGCACTCATTTTAATGGCACTAACTGGTAACAGCCTTTTTAAGGACCATACCGGTGATTTTGCCTTTTTTTTTTTTAAAGTATGTGCTATTATTTTCTTTTAATTAAGAATCTTTTTTTTCTTCTCAAGTACATATGATGTACTTCCATTCTAGGGAAGTTTTGGGTGCTCATACTGTAAGTGTCTCAATTAATTTAAGGCAAATAAAATAATACAATAAAATATACAAGCTTTTTTTCTTTAATTTTTTTCTCAAAGTCGATGGCTTGTTGAGGTACTTGTGTTGTGAGCAGAAATGGTAGTTGCTTTAAAAAAGTGTGCACCACTGTAATTCATTTTATGATTTTGATCAAATAATATAGCTATAAGTTGCATGAGTAATGTATTTTGCTTTTTCATGTTATCTGATAGGAATATTGTTCCCTATATCGTTCTATTGGCATATCCTCCATGTCTGAAATGATCATCTCCACTCATTTAGTGAATGTTAAAACCTAGTTAGAGTTAAAAAAAAAACAAAAACAAAAACCCAGCAGTAACATACTGTATGTGAATACTTGTACTCGTATACTTGTACTTGGAAATATTGGTACTAGAACAGGACTTGGCAGTGGAAAAGTCGTTTCTGGTAAAAATGCAGCGATCAGAATGTATCACAAGTAGTATCGACAAAATTAACATTCCACAACGTTGATGTGAATTGTGATTTCTGTTCTGTGACTTCAGCACAGTCACAACTAGGTGCTGCATGGACAGAGTCTCACACACACACACACACATTTTCTTTAATTGTGTGGAGTTGTTGAGGCGTGAGGTCAGACAGGAGTTTTTTGCCAGCGAGGCACAATAAAGTCCAGAGCTGCTTTCACATTTCACGCTTGTCTATACTAATTTAATCAGAAACTCCCCCAGTGCTTCTTCCCTTATTATACTCTCCATTTCCAACTTTAAAGGACCATACCAGTGGTTTTTGTATGTTTGAGCTCAATATATACAAACCACATGCATGTTACATTACTGACAACCATTTTCCAGAGCATGTTACTACAGCAGTAAATATTAGAATTGTTTTTCCTTCCTTCTAGGCTGCCATTGAGCATCAGAAATGTGTTTGAGATAATAACCCATCACAGCAAACACATTTATTCTATTAAATTATTTGTCAAAGTATGAATAAAATATGGTTTTATGTTTTGCAAAATGGTTGACAGTAATGCTTGTGAAGGTAGTATTTATTGGGCTTAAACATGCAAAATCACCAGTATGGTCATTTAATTCAAAATCACCAAAATATAGATACATTTACGCTCATATAATATTCTGATTGTTTCTGGTGTTAGCATATTGGCTAAACTAAAGTTAAAATGTGTTTGTGAATATTGAACAGTTATTAGAAATACTGTAATCAAAAATCACCTACAGTAAAGTTTCTCACACCTTTAGTCAGTATAATAATCAATAAAAAAATTAAATTAAATTAAAAAAAATTAATGATCACATTCAGAACAATTAAACAAATAACAGTTTATTGAAAGGATTTTTTAGTCAAAACCATTTCACACACAAATTTTTCAAAACAATTTGCTCAATCAAGACAAGAAAGCTTATAACAAGAAGGCTTATAACAAGATGTGAAGTAATGCAACAACACTAAGTTTGCAGTAACTTTAAAATACAGTCATATGAACTAAAACCTGATCAAAACAGTTGAAATTTCTCAGATATTCACTCTAACACTGAATAAAAGCAAAAGACTTCAACCATTCATCATCTTTTATCATTGAACTTTTCATAAATACGCATATAAATAACGTCATCTTTTCAGAGTAAAAAGAGTTAAAAGGTCAGAGGATGAAGATAAAAACAGAACTGTGGAAATCTCTCCCACCAAAGTCAGAGCGATGAACTGGAACTCTACAGGAACTCAGTGTGTGTATGTGTGTGTGTGGCTATAGTGATGTCACTGTAGGGTTCAGCCTGATGAACAGTCACGTGTCTGACAGACAGCAGCTCTAAGGACACACACATCAGACATCAGACACACATCAGAGACACATATCAGCACACTTTGTTTTGCTTCACACATGCTCAGCATGTCCACACACACATACACTCCATTACTGACAAATTATTAAAGGACTATACCAGCCATTTTGCATGTTTGAGTCTAATATATTCAATTTTCATACACGTAAAGTTACTGACAATCATTTCCCAAAGGATAAAACTGTATTTCAGCTTTTCTGATATTTTGCAAAATCTCTTAATCTTTCAAAATCAAATATTTCAAGCGATACACTGATGTTTCGCCTGCTAATAGTTACACAGCCTTATGAAGTCATGCTTGTTTAAATTTTTTGATAAACGCAGGTCTTCTTTTGGGACTATATTCCCCCGTGGAGACATACATTCACTCCGTGCTTTTTATTGAGCGTAAACGCTAAAATTGCATAACTTCAAAAACACCTGAATACATGTGTTGTTCATGATGATGGACTACCTATCTCAAGAACATTTCAAGTGTCAACAAGTTGATTTTAATAGCGTACCAGAATGAACTGAAACCAGTGGTGGTCTGGAAGGTAGGAAAAACATTTTTAAGTCACTGTTCCAATAGTGTGCTTTGGGAAATGATTGTCAGTAACCTTACATATATCAAAATTGAATATATTAGGCTCAAACATGCAAAATGGCCAGTATAGTCCTTTAATAATTGACGTACATATTCTATTTAAGCGTGGCTGGTACTTTGCATTTTGACTTGCTGCTGGCACATCTAAATAAATTAGTCATCATTAATGTTTTTGCTACATCTGCCATGAAAAATCATTTGTAAACTACTATTTCATATTACTTCCAGCACTAGTTTGGGTACTTTTTAACTTTTTTGTTTTGTATTTTTTGGGCTTTGTAGGAACTTTGAACAGTTGTACTGAAATTCTTGCCAGATTATCACAATTGCTGAAACTGAAGATCTGGATAATTCTTTGTACATGTTTTATTACAGATAACAGCTGATTTTGATTTCCTCACCCAACAGCTTGTACAGCGTGTGAGCTGCAGTACCGCGGTCAGCCTCTGGGGGCAGCAGAGAGCTGAAGGTGACTGCTTCAAACCTCTGCAGGTTAAAGGAGATCCAGCTGGAGAAGACAAGCAGTGAGAGACACTTGAAGACTCATGTGGACAAATTAAGCTGCTAATATTTTGCAATTTAATCAGATTTATTACATTTAACCCTTGTCATGTCATTTACTCAAGTTCTGCACTAGTTTTAGACATTATAGTTCAGAATATTTGTGAAACATTTATAATACATCTAGAACTCAGACATGAAAACTATGTTGATGCTGCTACTATTGCAACTGCTAAAACCATATTCATACATAATGTATGTGCAATCCAGTTAAAATGTCACATTAGATGTATCGTCCAATAAACAAAACTGTATGGATGATGCTGATTGGTCAATAAGTAATACTAACCCAAAGAAAAAGATAATTTTAAATAAAATATCCAAATCCTGGTAGAAAAGTTTTCAAAACGGATAAAGGCTCAGAGAAAATGTGTCTCTGGCTCAGCTTCATCCCTGAGGCTGCATTCTATTTTAAATTTCCAACCAGAAATACCAGGATGTGGGTCAACACGTGGCTCGAGAGGCAACAGGTTGTATTTCCAACCCAAAAACAGAGCACGCCGGTAACCAGCAGCAAGTTTGGTTTATGTAGATGAGCTGAATGAAATGCTTTGTTGTTTCATGAGGTTATCAGACTCATAGATAAATTTCACGGTCAACCCAAGTGTGTGTTTTTGTCAAATGTGTGTATTGCGGGATGTAGCACCTCTGCACGTCTCTGCTCCCTGCTTCGTTCTGAGCCTGAGGCATCTCAATGTTCTCCTCCATTATAGGCTCCATCTGCAGCCGGCTCTCCTCCTGGGGAGACCTACACACACACGCACACACACATGCACACACACATTTATCCATCCCTCTATGTCTGTATTCACCTAGCATTCTAGCATCCTGTCTGTCTATATGAGACTCACCATCTGCTAGCAGGAGTGATCAAGTCGCTTTGTGATTTGTCCTCTTTGGACATGTCCAGGATCACATCTGACACAGCTGTTTAGACACACACACGCACACACATTTTGATTAAGTGGCAGATTTAAGTAAATGATGTCTCGATAGTGAAAAGTGTGAGTTCTGAAGTACTAAACGAATGTGTTACCATAAGCTAAAAATACAACTAAAACAGGAAAAAAAATTCATACACGAGGCCTCTGGGTGTTGCAGCCCGGATTCACTGGATATCTGAGAGAGAGAGAGAGAGAGAGAGAGAGAGAGAGTTATTATTATATATATTTTCAAATTTTCAATCCCCCAATTATGGTGCTAGATATCAGTGTTTCCAAGAGAACCTAAATTACCGTTTCCATATTTCCATCATTCACTAAATGTCAAATTCAATGTAGTAATTAGTACCAGGTGACAGAATAAACTCAGACTTTTATTATTCACACAACACACTCGCCTCTCTCATGCCTGAACGTATTCTCGCTCTCTCAGTCCTCAGTTCTTCCCTGTCCTGCACCGACTCTTCTCTTGCCTCCTCCTCCTCATCTTCCTTCTCCCCTCTGTGTTTTTCATATTGAAGCAGGATGCACTGTTTCCATAGTGACTGGAGGTCAGTGTGGAGGAGGGCTGTGGAGGGGTCAGAGGTCAGAGTGGCGGTCACACAGGAATTTTGATTTTATTTATGTTGAGTGTTTTTTTTCCATCAGAGCTGGTGATGAAGAGTTTACAGAAGGTAAGTACAGCAATAGATACAGACGCACAGAAAAAAAATCAAAATATACATATTAAATTGATAAATATTATGTTTTTATGTATTTGTCAGTGTGCGCATTTTCTCTCTTTCTTTGTTGATATTATTTGGTCTGGATTTTAAGATATTAATTGTTCATATTTAATTGATACTCTGGCATTTCAGTAGTCAGGGGTGAAGTAGCACTTTTGGTACTGACATCCACAGGGGGCGCTGAAGAGTTGAGCAGGAGTGGGACGTTTCGTCAGGGTGGGAAAGTCCAGCAACATGTCAGACTGAGAAAAACAAAGAAGAAGAGTTATTACATGCCTTTAATTAAACATGTACACTGTGTGTGTGTGTGTGTGTGTGTGTGTGTGTGTGTGTGTGTGTGTATGGGTGAAACCAGGTCGGTGTGTTTCTACCAGCGTTGTGGTCTCGGCCTGCACGTTTCCAGTCTGCCGCTTCATCATCTGCTCTGATATCTGGACCTGAGGGTCTGCAAAGACCAGCTGACGCCTGCGGCTGCTGCGCTTCTTATGAGGAGGAACAACCACCTGATGGAGAGATCACAGGCACACAACTCTGCTGCTTAAAGGACCATGCCGACGGTTTTACATGTTTGAGCCCAATAAATACAACCTCCATACAAGTTACATTACTGGCCAACCATTTCCACACAACATGCTACTGGAGCGGTAAATGTTAGAATTGTTCTTCCTACCTTCCAGACTGCCGCTGACTTCTTGTCTGTTCCAGTACGCTATTAAAATCAACTTTCAGAGACTTGAAACGTGCTTGAGATACATAATCCATACCAGCAAACATGACATGTATTAAATTTTTTTTGTCAAAGTAACTTTATTTAACTGGTCCAACATGGAGCTGCATGGAAGAAAATGTATGTCTCCACAAGAGAATATAGCCCCATTAGAAGATGGATTTTTAAATAATCAACTTAATTTAGTTTATTTGTCCCTGAAGGTAATTGGGTGTGCAGCATGGTGTAAAATATGACATAAAAGATATAAGAAATTAAACACAGGACATTGAAACTATAAAAATTGTCGATTAAAACCCTCCATACAAACAACAGGATACAAACACAAGAAATCATGGCAAGAATGAATAGTGAATAATCAATAATTGGATCAATAGTGAGATAAATTATAACACTATACAAAAATAAATTTAAGTGATATCGCCATTTCAACATCAAATTAATTCTAATTTAATTTAAAATGACCATCCCTTCTATATTCGGCCGAACATGTTAGCAGGAAAACATTGAAATTTAAGGTGGGTGTATCACCTGAACATCTGATTTTGAAAGATTATAACGGGAAAAAAAACAGTTTTCAGTTTTAAGTTTTGAAAAATAAAGTTGTCAGTAACATAATGTGTGCGGGTAAGATTTATTGGGCTTAAACATGCAAAGTCACCGGCACGCTCCTTTAAAACCCATGGATGTATTAAAAGAAACGATACTCAAGCGCACATTCTGGAAATTATGAATCTATGACATGACGCACCCACATGTGATTCTCATTGCGCGTTTTCGTAATCCTCCAACCATTCATGAGTCACTCAGTGGAATGTGAACTGCAGCGGATGGAAAAGCTTATTGTTGTGAGATGTTTTATTAATCATCTCTTCATAGTTAAGCAGTGAGAATCCTCCAAAACATCTACAGGTATGAACGTCCACATGCATTAACTTGTCAAGTGTGCTGTTACATGTCAGTGGAAAAAAAAAAAAAAAAA
>VXCM01000340.1:148510-169885 GCA_014773175.1 Lucifuga dentata
AAAAAAAAAAAAAAAAAAAAAAAAAATTAAAAGTTTCTGCCTTTAGACGGCATCATCCCACCTCACCTCTCCACAGGAACTCTCCATCGCTTTGTCACATGACCCAGCGGGGGGAGATGGCATTGAAACCTGTGGGGGGGTCATCTCTAGCGTTGCAGCTGCCAGGGGAACCTTGACGGGCTGACCCGGCTCCTCATCCAGCAGCCACACGCTGTCCTGCTCTGTGCCCAGCAACGTCTCCTTCAGCCTGGCAACACACAAGCACACACACGCGCACACATTGTTTTAACCTGCTATTATCTGTTTCTTCACACAGCTTGGTGTTACAGGTTTGTGTATTTGGTTTCAGAGTTGTCAGACAAGGATCCTGCATTTGCAAACAAAACTTTAATGCTTGTTTATGACAAATGAAATTTTCTCAGAAATGAGTACAAAATGACCGACGACAACAAGATCTGATGTTTTAAAAAGATAATGCTGGCCGGCCCAAAGGCACGCAGGCAGCAGCAGGATGAAATTAGTCAAATTATTAAATTTTCTTCTCAGGACTCACTGGTCAATAGAGGACAGGGCTCCTTCGTGTTCCCTGATCCTCTTCCTCTCCTCCGTCTGCAGCCCCTCTGCTTGTGTTAAAAGTATAGAATGCAAATCAACGTATAGGCACAGACACACACAAACAGTTCAGATCAAACACAGGAAAGTTTTCCCAAATGATCTGATGCATCATGGGTTTGACAAAACTTCAAACTAAACTTTTTCCTGGTTCAGCTGTTCTGACATGAGGGCAGAACAACAACAAAGGACAATCTAGATGCTTCTCATGTCCCAATTTAGTGCAAACATACTTGAGACATACCTTAAACACTTAGAACACACACACACACACAATGTTTATCATCACACATTTAAGAGATAGAAACACACACACACACCTCTGCGGAAGTGGTCCTGTTCATTCATCAGCAAGTCTATCTCTTGATCTGTGACTTCAGGAAGTTCATCCCCCTCAAAAAGCTGATCCACAGAGAGAACAACAAAGTTTAGTGTGTTTAGTGTGTGTCGCAAAATACAGCAACAAAAAAAAAAAGAGAGAGAAAGGAAATATGAAATGTATATAGNGTGTGTGTCGCAAAATACAGCAACAAAAAAAAAAAGAGAGAGAAAGGAAATATGAAATGTATATAGGTGAAGTAAAATTAGATTTCACTGAAAAATAAATGGACGGAAGAGAAGAAAGAGGAATCGCATGTCTCTGTGCCAAACTGAGTGCAGGCTGATGCGATTAAGTCTGATCTCATCAAACCAAAATGGATTCAACCAGCTGATGCTGCTTTAAAAGAGATTATCAGCGACTAACGGATAGAATGCAGCCACTTCATAGTTTTTAGCAGCGTTGATACACACAGACGGTTTTCTTCATTAAGACAACAAAGATCTATCTTGGATACTTTCTCTCTACAAGCTCTGTCAGAGAGTTTACCTCCGCAGCAGCGATGACGACCTGCTCCTTCTCCATCATGGTGATGGTGGCTGGATGAGGCCTGAAACCTACATGAACATGGCAGGATTTAGGAGCCAAACACACTTATGAGCACGATTGAGACTAGCTGCATGTCGACCATTTTGCAGCACATGAGGGATGGTTTAGGAGGAAAAAGCACATTCAAAGAGCCACACACTTTAGAATCAGATACTAAATGACTGTGGGATTAGAGGAATATGTTAAATGATCTAATAAAATCAGAGTCTGTGTTTAGTGATGCACTTTCAATTCAATATGTGCTGATAAACTGAGCTGATGATGGTGTTTATTTTTCTAACAGCTTTCCTGTATTAAAAGTTTAAGAACAATTCCACTTATGGAACTGAAGCTTTGGAATTGAAACTTTGTTGTTAAACTTTGGGAATATCCACAAAAATATCTACAATTACAAAAAGTAAATATTCCAGCATTTCAAAGACTACCTGTAGAAGACTCTACGCTAGTATATTTAAGGTAAAGATTCAGTTTTCTAGCTTCCAAAGCTCTTTAAGTGACAAACTTACAGTGAATTCTGTGATACACAAGTGAGCAAAGAATACACTTGTAAGCTAAAAATGGCAGCATTCCTCAGCTGCATTTGGAGGGAATAGGAGTATTTATGACCTATGCGGTCTTGTAATGCAGAACTTAAAGGATGGGGCACAAGTCGCATGCCTCAAATGTTAAGACTCTACCGTCTGTGGGAGGCGTGGGCTGGTCAATGGGCAGCAGGGAGTGCTGTGAAACCATCTCTTCCATCATCAACTCTGACTGGAAATAAGAAAATATATAAAAAGAGCTGAAAATTTTCACAAGTGTCTTAAAAAATAAATGAAGAGATATTTTAACTTTTTAGTTGATTTTTGTTGTATTAAATAAGGACCATACCGGCCATTTTGCATGGATAGGTAATCCATCATCACGAACAAGACGTGTATTCAGGTTTTTTTTTCAAAGTTATGTAATTTTAGCATTTAAGCACAATAAAAAGCGTGATCTGAAAATGCTTCCTGTGTCAGTTCTTCACTACAGCACTTGAATGCACCACTAGGAAACATTTTCAGATCACTCCGCGCTTTTTATTGCGCTTAAAAGCTAAAACTAAGTAACTTTGAAAATAAACCTGAATATGTATATGAATCCATATAAATATATATATATATATGTTTTGTTCACGATAATGGATTATCTATCCCAAGAACATTTCAAGTATTAACAAGTTGATTTTAATAGCATACCAGAATGAACTGAAATCANCCAAGAACATTTCAAGTATTAACAAGTTGATTTTAATAGCATACCAGAATGAACTGAAATCAATGGTGATCTGGAAGGTAGGAAATTTTTTTTAATTCAACATTCCAGTAGTATGCTTTGGGAAATGATTGTCAGTAACGTAACATGTATGAAAATTGAATATGTTAGGCTCAAACTCGCAAAATGGCCGATATGGTCCTTTAAACAGAGTCAACGGGGTCTTTTATTGACCAAATTCACTCAAAATCTTCTTTTGACTCTGTAAAACTGTTTTACTTTGATGTATTCCAATGTGACATGAATGTGTGTGAACTGCATAATTGATAAAAAAAAAAAAAAAGTCACTTTATTTTAGCGTTTTAGCCTAATATTACTCTATATGTATAAGGTACAAAAGTCGACAAACAAAACTGAATGTAAATATTCATCAATTCCTCCTTGCAGTCCGAAAGCTGCTGCCCGGTTTCTAAGCTATTTAAATCCCATAACGTATTTACTTTATTCACAATATAAATCACAGATGTTACTTAGACTTATTCAAGTAAAGGGTAAAGTCCAGGCTTGTCTGCTGGTTTACCTCACCCAGGTAAGTCAGAGTTATCTATTGTGATTTCTATCAGAAAACAGCAAGAGAGGGAAAATACACATATACTTGGTTTAAATGGGAGTGACCTCTAGTTGACCTTTGTAAGGCTTTAAACTAATCACTCGCAGTGGTTGATGGTTAATCAATGATATGAATGTGAGCACGAAAATCAGGAAAATAGCACTTTAGGAATTTGTCCTGAATATATCAAAGAAAAGCATCACGCAGGAAAAAAAACACGTTAATTACAACAAATGCATAACTTAATCACATAAAGACATGTTTGTATGGGATTTATATAAGTATATTTAAATAGGTGTGGTGTTTATTGTATATTAGGGTTGTAGCTATGAACACTACTTGCAGTAGCTGAGTTTGTGCTAAATGTGCTAAGATTTGATTACTTGCTGTTACTATTTTTGTTCATTATCAGTTCTTTCCTCTTCTGTCGACAGCTATTGAAGACGTCGGGTTGAAGCATTGCTGAAAGAGCGGTGGGGTCAAAGTTTACATACGGGTTTAACGTAACAGGCCTTGTCTCATTCTTCCTCGGTGAAGTTACAAGGGCGTGGAATATTTCCTTCTGGAAACCTGAGTTTACTTCAGTTTGAGGCATTTACAGCTATAAGTTGTGATATTGTAGTTACTTCAACCGGATTAACTCTTTAAAAACTTTGCCATCAGGGATAATATGTATGCGGCTATAATAAAATGAACAAAACCTACAAACTTACACAACTATGTTATTAATATATGTAGGGCTGATATGTAACACACGTTTTGTATCAGATTATACACATTTGTTTAAGTGATTTTTTTTTTTTTTTNGTTTTTTTTTTTTTTTTAATAAGTGTAGTGCTTGGGTGCACTACAATAATAAAACAAGATAATAACATAACATTTTAGTGCCCTAGAGCAGGGATGAACAATTTTGATGAGGATGAGGGCCAATAAAATTTCCTTCTCACAGTCAAAGGGCCACACATTAAATGAACCAAAAATTACTGTCAACTCAGTAATTAGTATTTAAAAGTTTTAGAAAACTAAAAAACGATTCAGTCTAGTCTTTTTTTGTTAATTGAACGACACATTTTCAAATCTGTTTTTTAAATCTGTAATAGATTGGTGAGGGCATTTTGTTGCATTGAAGTTCACAAAAGAAAAACAATTAATCCACTGCACACCGCTTTACTAATTCACCTTCTGACGGGGGCTTTTTAGCTTTTGTTAGCTCCAGTGAAACTACATAAGACGCCTTAACAGATTACTCCTGTGTAGTTGTGGTTTTTACAAAAACATTCTGCTGATGCTGTGTTTTTCCCTTCAGGTCAGCCACAATAACAGCTGTAGCAGCTCTGGTGTACCTGTCATATTTGTCTTTATGCATGGTGTTGTCATGGTGACTCAGTTGAAGTCCTTCATCGTTGACATTGTTTCCAGACACACCAAACACATTGGCTTGCCTTTAAGTTCTGTAAAAAGGTAATCCGTTTCCCATCTTTACTGGAATGAACGTTTTTCTAAGTCAGTTTTTCTTTTCTTGACATGCATCTTTCCTTGTTTACCTGACTTAGCAATAACATATACAACAATGGCTGACACAGGAGTGAATGGGAACGCGTCTCATAAGGCAAGCTTCAATAATGAGCAAGCGCCCTTTGCTGATAGGTGATGGCAATAACCAAGAAAAACAATTTTATAATTTTCGTTTTTATTAATTGAGAAGTCATCCGAGGGCCTGATAGAATAAAGATGCGGGCCGTATCTGGCCCCTGGGCCACCAGTTGCCCATGCCTACCCTAGAGGGAAATTTATCTTGGACACAGTATTGCTGTACATCAAACAAGTAATTCAACATTACAGATTAAAAATAATACATTAAAAAACACGCTACAATACTTATATTTATAGTTATATTTAAGGCCTTTCAGAGACTCGATGCCTTTCTTCACCACCTCCACCCAGCCTGCTCAATTTGGGTGAAGGCTACATGGAGATTCCACAGGCGAGTTTACATGTAATATTCTACATGACGTATATCAGGTCATGGAGTTTCCCCGGTACATCTCAGAGCTGTACCAGCAGTGATAAATTTAGTGGTGTGTAGTTGTACCTGGTGTATTTTATAGGGGCTGGGTAGCTGGTGTGAGTCCATGAGACCAAAGAAGGGGTCCTGAGCCCCTTCAGCACTCCTCATTATGTTCAGGTTGTCGGGCACATCCAGATCCAGACTGCCAATCAGAGAGAGAGCAAGAGAAAAAAAAAGTGACTTCGCGACTTCTGAATACGTCTCTCACACACACACACACACACACACATTCGATGTGGTGCAGCAGAGGGTTATTCTGCCTTGCTTAATGGCACCTTGGCAATCGATTTTATGATCAGCAGAAAGCATGTTTTATTTCTTTGGCTCGGATGTTTAAAACTGTTGAAGGGATTCAAACAGGCTACATGCTTTTTTATTATGTGTTGTTGTGCTGCTAGTTTGATGTATATAATAATAAAAGAAAACTGGACTGAAATTATATCACCTCTTAAATCTCTCTCAGTTCCAAATAAACTTTTTTACCTACTTACTATTACTGTTGCAACATTGCTGCTCACTCACCCATCTATAATGTAACTGCAGTAAAACGTATTACATCTGCAATTATCTGTTTTATAAACATGGCCTATTAAATATTAAAAAAGTAATTCATTCACGCAGAAGCACCTGAGCTCGTCCACTGCTCACTAATAAAATACAAATTCCTCCTTTTTATGGTCTTCATTCTCTCAAAAATCGTACTCATAAATATTTCAGAGGTTGCTTTTCAAGTCAGAGTTCTCACACATGTAAAAACATCAAACAAAACAGAAAACTAATTTTTTTTTGTTTACCTTTACTTTTCTTATTGCTCGTTGCTTACTTTGCACTTTTATTACCATTAAATTATTTTACTTACTTCAATGTATGGCTGTGTGGATCTCTATTTGTGTTTTTGAGCGTGCCTGCTGTATGCGTGTATGTGTGTGTGTGTGTGTGTGTGTGTGTGTGTGTGTGTGTGTGTACTCACTTGTCAGGCTGATCCATGTCAATGCGTGAGTGTTTTTCGGCACGCATCAAGCGCATAATGGTCTGTTGAACTTCCTCTGGAAAACACAAAAGAACAAAAGAACAGGTTAGAATTTCAAGATCAAGTAATCAGACACACACACACCCAACATACACACACATTATTTCTCATATAAAAAACAGAAGCAGAGATGATGCTTTTGGGTCAAGGTTTTTAAAATAAATGACATGATAGTGATGAGAATGAAGGTGACCATGTGAACATTCTTCATCCTCCACATATACAGACACACACAGATAAACTACATTGTGCCATGTTTGTTAAATTTAAACAAATTGCCCACACTCAACTATATCTGACAGCTTTGGATGGTTCTATCGAATCTGCTGAAAATAAACGTTTCAGTAGACAACAGACGATGCTTTCTTGGTTTCTCCTCCTGCTTATCATCCTGCTTTGTGATTGGGAACCTGTCAGGAAAAATATCTGTCATTGTAATTTAAGCCCTGTATAATTTAAATGATTGTGCTGTGTTGGAGGATAATGTTTTACATTATCTCCATATTGGCTTCTAAATCAGATTCAGCGGTGTGATTTGGTCTTCGTGCATAATGTGACAGTCTGATGATATCAGTTGTTGGCTGGTTGGGCACTGCAGGAGCATGGCTTACTTATTATTCAGGGTACTTGGTTTTCTTGCATTTTGCACCTGACAGAGATGATTTGTCGAGTTGAGCTTCAGCATTAGATAAACAAATGACATTTTCACATTTCATCTAAGCTACCTTGTAACAGAGAACATAACTTCTTGTCAAACATATGTTGGATTTTCATAAATTCTATATGTTAAAGCAGCATTTGTTTGCTGTTTTAATCCATCTAAATCACTCCTATGCTCCTGGATTTCTGGATGTGATTTATAAAAAGGGCTATAAATTTAAACTGCTGCTACAGTAATTGAACATGTAGCAATAGGGCTTTACAATACCTGGAGAACAAGGTCTCTATTTAATGTCATGAGCTACATTGTGGGTAGACAATGTAACCTGGAGGACAGTTAGGAGTGCTCTATAATCTGCTTCCCCATTTTCTACATTCTTTTGTTCACTGCATCTTTTCTCTCACCTAGCAGGAAGCCGCACTGCTTGTGGTAGACGACAACCACCCCATACTGCAGCTGGGAGGACAAGTAGAGGGAGAATCGAGGCTTGGGCAGGTTGGGCTGCAATGGAGGAACCTGAGCTGTCACATAGTTCATGATGTCTCTGCTACAAAGTGATAACAGCATATTAAAATACAGGAAAACACTTTTGAGTGTAACCTTAAAGCAGTTCTGCATCCCCAACAACACAAAATGATCACATTCATTTTGGTGGTAGCTCAAACGTAATGTCTGCCTGTTATTTTTTTTATCAGGTCTTTTTTTTTTTTTTTTTTTTNTTTTTTTTTTTTTTTTTTTGGTTATATTCAAGTATTAAATTCTGGTTACAAAATAAGTAACTAACCAACCAATAACCAACCATGAGGACTACATTACCAAGTCCTGCATGGTTGGCTATGTGAGATCCTGCTAGCAAAACGTCAAACTGCTAATAAACAAACAAGCAGCATAATATAAACAAAAATATAAACAGTTTTGTTTTCACACTGCTTGTATTTTCAATTTATATCAGGACTTTTTGGTAGAGGTTTAGCCAGCTTAATCTACTAATTAAGACCTCTAGAGACATTAAAACAGCTTTTATCTGGCCTGCTTTAATCAGTTGTACCAGTCTTACTAATTTAACCCAATAGGTAAGCTAACAATATCCACTTGGCTGCAGATTTTCTTACCATGTTATCTTGACATTGACTTTGAGAAGCTCCCTGCGGGTGATCCTGATGCCTCTGGTTGCTACCAACCTAAATAACAAAATACAGCATATATTCGAAGTTATAAGATTCTGAACTAAGTTATATGAATAGCAATTTCCACCAACTAATCTCAGGAAACAGGCAAATCTGCCGTGAAAAGCTGTTGCCAAAGCATTCAACACTAGTTGACCAATGTAGCTTTGTATCTTCAACATAACCAAATAGTTTATTTAAACTCACCAGATTGTGGAAAAACATCCAGAATGGCGGTGGAGAACATTTGGGTAGTAAAACATTCCTTTTCAGTTTTTCTTTTTTCCTTTTCTTTTCTTTCTTTTCTTTTCTTTTTTTTAATGTATCAATCTCTTTGAAAAAAACAGATTTCGGTTTCGGAAAATCTTTGCTGATCAAATATTAAGCCTATTTTCAAAATTCTGCCTGACAACAGACTGAAATCCACCACGGTATTCCCGCCGTCAAAGTGCTGGACCAATCAGGCATTAGATATACCATAGTAAAGTAATAATTTTGATGCATTCATCCACAGCAGTAAAATCAGAAATTAGTAAAAGAACACTGCATGCGCCGGGCAGTTTGAGTACCCATCTAGTTATTTAGTTGATTAGCCTATGATTGTCTCCTAATTTGTCTTTTTTATATTGTTTTTGGTTAGGGTGATATTTTACGCATTTATTCTGCAGTTATAAATCGAAAATGTCATTCGATTTCATTCAACATGCAAACTAACATGAATTCTTTCTACTTCAACTTGCTACAGCCTGTCTAAGAATCTCTCTAAAATAATAAATACCTAGTTATATAAAAACTATATTTAAAAAGCTATATTATAACTTATTTTTATTTCCAAAGTAGCTGAAAGGAGCGGACACGGTGACGTCACCTTCCTTACGGGACGTGGTGAATGATTGGCCACGCCCCTGAGCGCGAGGAGGCAGGCGGCGTGACGTCGCTTGCTCGAGTCTGTCTGACAGATTGAATCAGTTGGTAAGAAACTACAGCAGGAGAAGGAGGCAGCTTGTCGATTTATTTGCACAATTTTACCACAACATTCCCTTCAAAATGGCGTACCACAGTCCGTACAGACCTCCCCCGCATATCAACGCTCCTCCTGACCAGGGTTTTCTGTGGAATATCTTCCAGAGGTGAGTGGAAAAGGCGGTTTGTTTCGTCCTGTCTGTCTCTCACTGAGCTCCGCATTGAAAACTGCTGTCGTGTAACGCAGAAAAACAGGGAGGAGGTGGCACAAATGTTTGATTATTCATTGACAGCTCTGTTTGTGTCTTTACTTTGTTTTTATAACTATTTATGTTGGTTTTTATAACTATTTATTTATTATTTTAACAATTTCTTCCATGAGAACAAAGCTCCGCAGTGAAATTGGTGGTTCCTCAGTTCTGAAGCTTCCTGGAAGTATTACTACATGATGTACACAGCCTGTAGCAATTACACATCACTCAGTAGGTCATATTACACAGCATGACATTACTACACGTGAAGTGTCATGGAGCCTTATTGTTGTTATTGAACTGTCTTGAAATCCAGTCTCCACTTCTGGCTCAATTAATCAGCTGTTTCGATCACTGAACCGTTTCCTACAGCGGGTTTCCATACTGTGGTCCAAGGACCTCCAGGAGTCCTTGAAGGGATTTGCATGGGGTCTCCCTGAAAAAAGAAGAAAAAAAAAAAAAAATNAAAAAAAAAAAAAAATAGATGCTATAATTCCAGTTTTCCTTTGTAGGTAGAAATGTGAGAATGTTTTAGTTTCAGTTTCATTTCTGCCACTTGAATGTTTCTGTGCCAAATTAAATCTTTTAGGAAAACAAATCTGATATTTTAGAATCTATACCACTCAGTGTCAGAGAGGTTGATATGAATACTTTGGAAATCTCTTATTTTTTCCTGTAATAACGCTATTCTCTGTCTCTTTTCCCTATCTAAGAGAATCCCTATGTATTCCCTATGTAAGAGAATCAGTGGTGGCTTTCAAGTATTGATCTTTAAAAAGTGTGTCAGGAACAAAAAGTAGGCAATTGAGTTGCATAGATCCTGGTAATCACTTATAGAGTTATGTAATACTGCAGATGATTCTTTCCTGCTGCTTTGTTTTTTTTTTCTCAGCGTTGAAATGCTGCAGGCAATGCAAGATCTGAAACACCCTTAACAAATTATTCATGGGTGATGCAAAACCCCTATATCATGATGATCTTAGACACAGTCATAATTGCCCTACTTATCAAAAATACAAGCTATATTTCTTTCATGAACACACACAAATGACGATTGTGCTGCCTCATCTGCTGCCTCTTAGTAAATACAGTATATGGCAGAGCAGTGCTGGAATTCCCTTGGTCATGTGATCAGACTCACTAGAGCGCAGTTTAAGTGCTAGGCCTTTCTGTATGTATCATGCACACACACACACACACGCACCTACATGACTCACTGGCTCATTGCTGTACTGTTTTTGAAAATCCATTCAGCTTGACTCATACATCATAATATCTACTTTTTTTTTATCCCATCTAAGCATGATTCTGTCTTTTTTGTGAGTGGGTGTCACATGTGACAGGAATTACTTCATTCATTCTTAAGGTGTTTTGCATCTATGAAAGGTCCTGGCATATAAAGTAACCTAGCAACAGTGGAGTTGTGGTCTCTCATTTGAGTCTATTTTTAAATATGTAAGTTCCGTGACTTAACTTGTAAATTATTGTGATTGAAATCTCTGCTGTTCTTTGTGTTCTTTGTAATGAATGATGCTGGTATGACAAAAATGTGTTTGCCCAGCTCTTACAAAGTCTAGCACAGCAGCGCGCTTAGAGTTGGATTTAGATCAACAACACAGACTTGTTGCTACGCAGTTGCAACAATATGCTCTCTGACCGTCTTCTGAGTGAATAATGCTCCCAAGTTTTGGAATCAATTATTGAACCAAGCTCAGGAGCTGTAAAATGATTCCTGCTCTGGTGCTGAGTTTGAAATTATAGTAAGGAAATGTTTTGTCTGGAATAAATGAACAAGAGGCATGAAATGTGAGCACAGAGAGAGAAAGCGTTGATTTGAGGTCTGAGGATTACTAGAACAACCAGATCCTTTCCACAACTTAATAAGATTAAAGAAACTTAAAAATAGACAAATGGTATTGGAAATGGAGTCTTGGACCACTTTAGAAGTTTTCATGAATGCGGCCTTTCATTGGGAGTTTCTCTTTTCCACCATGCGATTCAGAATGACATCGCCTTGGCTTAGTACTGTTTATGTGGAAAAGTAGGGCACACAGTGTTCCACAAGCCCATATTCCAAGTCCATTGCTATAGGAAAAAATGAAACATGGAAAAATTTGACCAAAATAACCAACTCGACTGTATTATGTTGTCCTGCTGTTTTACATACAAGACCTTCACTGGACAGAGTTAGGATGGAATCGCCAGATGATTAGAAGTCTACGCTGCAGGGGAGAGGGAGACGGAAGGAGGTGTTTGCTCACCTGCTTTACGTTAAAAACCTGGCAAGATAACTTTACCTGAGGGTGAATGAATGAGTGAGCAAGAAAACGAGAGGGATGAGGAGAAAGTTCACACACAGACACACTTTTAGAGTTAATCCATCAATGGTACAGGCTGAATGCCCCCGCCTGCACCATTACCCACCCACACTTCACCTTCAGGGCGACAAAGCTTTCTTTTATGGATGCATGCAGAAAAGTGTTTTTCTAATCCCCAAGGAAACCAGGCAGGTAGTTTGTCCTTCTTGGTTGTTTTTTTTGTTTTTTGGTGGTTTATTTATTTTTTTTTACACTGGGGGAGAGTAGAGAGAAGCCATGAGAGTTGCAGGCATGATACGACTGCACATAAAGTGTCGCAGTAGGAGGTGAAGCAAGACCCACAAAGTCAGTTCTGGGCTGTTGCTGAGGTTTTCCTTAGGACTCCCCTCCTCTCTCTCTCTCTCTCTCTCTCTCTCTCTCTCTCTCTCTGCTGGCATTCAGACTGTGTTTGGTTAGGTCGGCAGGTTGCTAAGGAGCAACTGAGTCACTGGAGACCCGTTGTGTGTGTGTGTGTGTGTGTGTGTGTGTCACCATTCAGCCTCTTCATGTTTTCTTGTCTCAGAAAAGTCGAGTTAAGCCTGAGATTTTTAAAAAAAAGTGTTATCAAAGTCAAATTGTCAGCAACTTTGATTCTGACAAGATTCAGTAATGCCAAGAGATGCTTTCATGCCCTCAAGTTAATTACATACTTACTACATAATTTGTCCCACTGGATGCTCTCTCAGCTTTCATATTTATTTACCATTGATGCCTCATTATCATTACTAATGCAGTGCCCGTTCAAAACGTGCCTGTTTGGAACGGGCTGGACTTTATGGTGAGCGCCGCAGCCTGCCATAATTTTGTTCTGCATGTCCTCGTGAGCTAGCTTTGTTTGCCGTACAAGGTTGGGTTGAAACCGGGGCACTGGACCGGAGCATATGCTGCCACACGGAGTATATCCTGCCGCGCGGACTATTTTTTACTGGCACAGTTCAATTCAAGAACTGCTCATCCAAACAACTTCACATGCGACACTGCATGTCCTTGGGTCCTGAGCAATGAACCTGCCGAATGCATGAAGTTGATATCAACTTCATGCAGTGCCAGGTTTTAGTGATAATGCTGCCACAGACAGATTTCTGCCTTTATAGTTAGATATAGTTAGATGACTCCGTTACATTCGTGTGCGCTCATATGCAGCGGCTCGACTAGTTCATACTTTTTCATCACCTAAAACTCCAGGATTTTGGTTCATTTATTTGCTTTATTCAGCCTGTCTTGCTGCATGGGGTGTTTAAAAATCCTTTTGAGCCAGATAGATATAAGAGATAAAATATAGCCAGGGCATGGCCAACAAATCAGTATTTCTGCAGGATAATTTCCATTATAAAGTTTATATGATTTACCTTGTACATAATAAAGTAGTCATGTAAAGAAGACACACACCAAACATCTTTTATGTAACACTACATCTTGTCTTTGGAGATCATATACATTCCTTAAGCATTATTTTTTATTTTTAGTTTCACTGAGTTTCTCCATTGTCACAGTAAGATTCATAGAAGCTGATACCAGGCTGGCATCACAAAAAGTTTCATCTTGTGCAGTTGTCATCTCTCTCTCTCTCTCTCTCTCTCTCTCTCTCTCTCTCACACCACACCACACACACATGCACCAGGTTCCTCTCAGGGGAGCGCAGAGCTCACAACCTGCCTTGTGCGCCAGTCACAGACCTCCTTTCATTCTCAGTGGACTGTTGAAATCCTCAAAGGAGCCAAGGAGCTCAAGTGTCAGGTGGCGCGTATTGCTGCCTGCCGCCATTGTGTGTTTGAGTGTGTGCACACATTTAGTTGTTCATTCAGACAGTATCAGCAGTAACCTGTAATCATTTCCTCCCCAGGGTTGATAAGGACAGGAGCGGCGTGATATCAGACTCTGAGCTTCAGCAGGCCTTATCCAACGGTACGTATCCATCTCCATCCCCTCCAACTTTCTCTCTTTTTGGCGTTCCCTCACTGTCTTGCTTTCCGCTCACCCCGTTTTGATTCTTTCTCCCAGTTTCTGTCTTCTCTGTCTCTTTCGCGTCTTCTCTTCCATCACTTTGCCTCTGATTCTCCTCTCTCTCTCTCTCCCTGCCTTTTCCATCTTTATCTATTACTCTCTCTCTCTCTCTCTCTCTGCCTGTTTTTTCATCCTTTCTCTCTCTTTGTCCCTCCTATCTCCTCGTCACACACCGCCGCTCAAAATGGATTGGGATTTTATTTTTGACCAAGAGTGACAGACAAGCTAAATGAAAGTTTTATTTTAGTCCCGGCGCATCGGAAAAGGAGGTGAAAAGTTCATTATTGCAGCTTCAAAGGACATACGTCACTCTTTGTCCGTAGCAAAGTGCCTCAAACTCTCTGAGACGTGACGGCCAACTCAAAGCTGTAACGTGGTTTCTGTAGCTGTGGGTGTGGACTTGAGCTTAAAAAGATGTGGCTCCCAATGTGACCACAGGCATAAAGTTTTGATAAATCTACATATTTGTTAAGATGAGACATCATAGTCATAAAGAAGCTTTTTAAATCTAACTGATGCTCTTACTTATGATACTGAAAATCCAACTAGAGAACAATCAAACATCACCGGAGTAGTTTTTGTTGGTCTTTAAGGAGAGGAATAAAGCTCACTTCTCACTCAAACTGTGGCGAGTAAAGTCGATTTTTACACTTACTCGCGCTGAAAATTATTACCACGAGGTAACAGGCTGGTGACGTCTCAGTTTTCATGCCTACACACACACACACCAGTGTGTGGCAGCATCACTTTCAAAGCCTGTTACTTGACCTTGCTCTCGATGAGACGGGAGGGTTGAAATATGGTAATGATTCATGAGACATATTTAGGAAAACAGCTCGCCTCCCCCCACTTTTCCCAGAGACGGAAGCATGGGACAACGTTCATCTCGTGTTCCCTGTCAAGTTTACGGGAAAAGCTCAGGCAGCGTTTCCAAAGACTTTTAAACAGATTACAGATCCTCAAGAACTCATTTTTCTTTACAGTCAGAGGAGCAAAAAAAAAAAAAGAAGCNTAGTGTGTGTGTGTGTGTGTGTGTGTGTGTGGGTGTGTGTGTAGCCAGCAAGCAAGACTACACGTGTATACAGTATATCTACAGAATGCGTATGTGACGTGTGTTTATGCCAAAGGAAGGACGAGATTCAATAAGTAGCCGATTTGTTTTTGCAGACTTGCTGCATGTGTGCACGCTCCAGGGTGAGTGTGTACATGTGTACCTCGCTGCGGGTGCGTTGGTAGTGTACGCCCGTGCACGTCAGGGTTCCTGGTCCAGCCTCCAACAGTTCATTAGGCAGACCGTGATGTGAAGCGGGGCCAGTGAAGCTGAAACGCAAACTGTGCTACATTCTGTCCTGCAGTTAGCCGACTAACGCTGCCAACCCTGCTGCTGCCTGTCCTGCTGCAGCTCTACTGACCCTGCAAATGGTGTTACTTACATCAGCGTACACACACACACGCACACGCTCCATCAACAAAGCTCAGGCATCTTTGCCACTGTTGTCCTTTTTGACCTGTTTCCATTATCATCCACCTCTCCTCTCCTCTNCCTCTCCTCTCCTCTCCTCTCAGGAGGATATGGCCCCGGCTCAACGCCTCCTGTGTCCTCTCTGTTTGTCCTCTCTCACTCTGGCAGTCTGTTTTTGTCTCTCACCCTTGCTCCCTTTCTTCCTCCCATTTTATCTTCATGCTTCAATCTCTCTCTCTCTCTCTCTCTCTCTCTCTCTCTCTCTTGTCTCTTTATCTCTTTCTCCATCAGTTCTCCCTCCTCTCTTCCTCCTCTGCATCCCTCTATCATTCCTGGGTGTGGCGGTGTATCATCCCTGATGAGAAACTGATTGGCTCTTTGTCACATTTCACAGCCATTTTCATTACATAAAGGTGTGTGTATGTGTGTGTGTGTACATTGTGTGCATCCCTTGTAGCTGCTCCATTTGTAAATGTGGTATTTTTTTTGTCCTTCCTTTTCTCAGCAGTAAGTATAGTTGTACTATCATATAATATGATGTTTATGAGTATATAATGAGAGCCATCATGAACTCTCATATACTCCTTGTGTTATATTTAAGTATGGAGAAGCAGTAATAGCCAGTAAAACTGCTGACACAAGTAAGCGAGAGCGTGCTCTCGGCTTGCAGACTGCAGAGTTTGGCAGAACGGCAGGACTCAAAAAACTATTAGCCTTTCACCTTTACATCTGTAGCTATTTGTACGGTGAAGTGAACTGAGTCAAGCTTTTTGTTTATTAATTCATACCGTTGAGCATTTAAGTATCTTCTCCCTGCCGTCAGTCATCAGTCATCATCATCAGTCTCGCTCAGCCCTTCCTGTCAAAGATGACCAGTGGCTGAGATGCTTGATGCTTACCATATATACTCGAGTATATACTGTAGTTTTTAGCTGATGGTCTGAGGCTGTTTATGACTGAAGTCCAGTTTTAAAGTCTATCCTGCTGCTCCGTGTTTCCTGAATAGAAAATGTGAACTCCTCAGGAACTCATAACGACATGCTGACTGAGCTACTGCTTAGCATATTTTACATTTTACTATTTGACTGAGCCTCAGCGTGATCATACTTTCTGTATGTTGTATACAACTACTGTGGGAAGAAAAAGAAAAATGGCAGAACTGGAATTTGTTTTTGTTTTTTTTTTAATCCAAAATCCTGGGAGAATTTGACTTGTAATCATGTTCCTGCTTTAATTTTATGTGAACCAGAATATTTTTTTTCTCTCAAGGTCAAAGCTTTAGCTTGAGCAGCCAGAATGTTGTGTACACATTTTGGTTAAAAGACGTGAGAATATGATTGAATTGCTTATGTGGAAAATTTGAGATGTGTAAATATTCATGTAGATATGTGCTGGCCTTTGTCAAGTGTGTATGTACCAGTGGTATATAAATAAAGGTGTGTGAGCATGACTGACCACAGACTTTAATGTGTGTGTGTGTGTGTGTGTGTGTGTGTGTGAGTGAGGGCCTGTAGTGTGTGTTGTGATGTAAGTTCACCTTGTTTTTCTACCTGCCTGCTTCTCTGCTCTCCTCCTATATTCTCTCTCTCTCTCTCTCTCTCTCTCTCTCTCTCTCTCTCTTTTTCCACCTCACCACTGGCAGTTGGGTTAGCCGGTAAGAGAGCCCAGTGTGTATACTGGACAGAGGGTGCCTTGTCCCACTTGGCCATCAGTGACACACACAGAATACACACACACACACACACACACACACACACATGAACATTTCAGCCTTGCTGACCACCTCACACTGGGGATCCACAGTCTGTCTGGCATACATTGATGACCTCACAACTAGCTGCTGGTGTGAAGGTGCTTAGTGTATGTGTGTGTAGGTCAGTGTAGCTGGAAAGGTCACAACTTGTAATTTTTTTCTCCTCTGCCTTTGGCCATTTTCCAGTATTTCTAAAAGTGTTACAACAGGGTTTTGTTTAACAGATTGTTCATTTAACAGATTTAACCACCTAGTGCAGCCCATTCAAAACGTGCGTGTTCGGAACGGGCAGGACTTTATGGTGTGTGCCACAGCCTGCCATAATTTAGTTCTGCATGTCCTTGTGAGCTAGCTTTGTTTGCTGTACGGGGTCGGGTTGAGACCGTGGCACTGGACTGGAGCATATGCTGCCGCGCCCGGAGCGTATCCTGCAGCACAGACTACTTTTTACCAGCACAGCTCAATTCAAGAACTGCTTATCTTGGGTCCTGAGCAATAAACCTGCCGAATATCAACTTGATACAGTGCCGGGTTGTAGAGATAATGGTGCCACAGACAGAGATATCTGTCTTTATAGTTGGATAGTTAGAAGATACTATTTAAAGTCATGGTTGCCATGGTCACTTTCATGGAGAATGGGCCATACATTTTACTTTTAAGTGTGACTTTTATGATCAGAAGCCGCAGATCAGAACTCAGCTGAGACTTAATGTGGAATTTGTGGTGGATTATTCATTGGTACTAGTTGCTTGCAGAAATAATGATATCTGGAGGGAACCAGCTTCTTTTTTTTGCCTTTTCTTTAATGGTGGCAGGACCAGATGCACTTTAATGAGGAGAGCGGGCGAAACATGCACAGGCTGATCTTCTTTATTGGGAACACACACTTAATGTGTATTAACAGACACTTAATGTGTGTTAACAGAATATTGAACTGGACCCTGGGAACACAGATACACTCCCATTGTGTCCAGATTGCTGCTCACGTTAAATTGAGGTCTGAATACATCTTTAAGACATTGTCCAGGTCAGCTAATCGTAGCTCCAACGACAGTTAAAACATCCCGCCATGATCAGATATCAGAATCCTCTTTTTAAAAATGAGCATAGTCATGGTTAATGAATCACATTCAAAATCTACTGTAGAGAATCCAAAATCACCATTAAGAAAGACTTGAGGCTTTTTATCAGACAGTCGGTGAATAAACATATGAAATCTGGTCTCACAGCAGCGTGTTTAATGATGGTTTTTGTGAATTGGTTTAGATCAGCACTCCACTTTGTAGATACTGTATGAATATAGATTCTGGCTCAGGCCCCAGCTTCAGAAACAGCCTAAGGCCTGGTGCAGGCACAGCTCTAACTCCACTGCCTCTCCATCAATAAAACAAACCGCAGAGGAGAGAGGAAATGACCGGTGTCTTCTTTAGATGCTGAACCAAAATCTGGCGTGTGTTTGGGATCCTCAAAATCTGTGAGTAAAAAATAAATCAGCCAGGAATCAAACTTACTATACTTAGTTTTGCTTGCAACCCTTTTTTTTTTTTTGATTGACTGTATTGCTTAGAGCACCTAATGTAAGCTCTCATTGCTGCCCTGCTTATTGCTGGCATGAACTGTGCAGGGAAAGCAAAAAACCAAAAAAAACCAAAAAACAAATCCAGTAGTCAGGGGAAGAACAGAGAGAAATAATCTCAACACCTGATGGGTGTTGAGATTATTTCTCTCAACACCCATCAGATGATTGATGATGAAATGTTCAGAGTCTTTGGATGCTGTTTTTGGCTCTGCAGAGGATTTGGTCAGTAGCTACTTCAAGTTACTGCAACAAGAATGTCTTTTTTTTTTTTCTTCTTTTAAATCTTCCGTCCATAAATTTTTTCCGTTCTCTCATCTTGCCTTCCTTTCATCTCTCCTCTCCGCCTCTTCCCCCACGCTCCTTTTTATTTCTGGATGTGAAGCGTCGGTTTCTCCGTAATAAATTGAGATGGTGAGTCAGCAAGGATTTAGACGCCCCATTAAATCTTATTGTCTTGAGAAGTGAGAGTGTGAAGCAGGTAATATAATGTAACTCCCTGCTACCTTAAAGGCACAGTCAATTATGGCCCTTTATGAAATACAGGTATATTGAAGAGCATGAAAAATAACCATATGGTGATGTGATAATTGATTCTTTTACATTTTAATATTTAACGTTTTAATAAGAGGAGAACTGAAAAGCCTATATAGGCTTATTTGACTCCTATAGAGACATCTTTCCAAGACTGTGTGGGCTTATGCTGCGTTCGAGCTACCTTGGAAGTCTCGGATTTTTCTTAGCTGGAAGTTCCAACTTCCGATCTCAAACCATTCCAGCCAAATGTAAACAAAAAAAGCATGGCTGAACACCAATAAATATTTTAAGATTAAATAAACTTAATAATAAATGCTAACTAAAGTAAAGTTAGAGTACAGGACTGTTTGGGTGTGTTGTTTTACAATGATATTAATCACAGTGAATATTAAACATTTGTGCAAAGAAGTAATATTCTGAAATTATTTACACTTATCAATGGCAAACAGTTATTATACACTATAGATAGTTAACTTGGCAATATATTTTAACCTTTTTATTTCAATGTCACGCAAGAAAAAAATACTTTATTCACCTGTTAGTTGATTATTTCCATTCACAAAGCTCACTTCCACGGGCGCTGCCATGTTGAGTGACGTCATACTTGTGAAGTCGGGATAGAAAATTTTGGTCCGAGTTTCCCAGTCAAAAGTTTGACTTCAAATGCCATTCCAAACATTTTTTTCAAGTAGGAGGTTGGAAAAATCTGACTTCCAAGGTAGCTTGAACGCAGCACTTGTTGTAGCTGTCAGGTATATGGGAACAGGTGATCTTACCTTCCTATCATATCTCCCCAAATAAATGAATGACCTGTGTGGGTGTGCAGGGCTTTTCACAGACGTGTAGGAACAGGCTGGTTGTGAAAAGGAAAAACTTTAGCCGACCACTGCAGGGACCCGGCTTTAATCTGGTTTAATTTCAATAGGTGACAGATTGAGCTTTTTTTTTTGCAATAGAGAAAAAGAATATTAGAAATACCGCTGACTACATAACCATTAACTATGATCTCAAAACTTACAGTAGCATTGACCTCTTTGATTCAGTGCTGCCAAAAATTGAACATTATAAGTTCACAAATGTAGGATTCATTGAAGAGCTGTTTTAGTGAAATAGATCAAATTATACAAGTGATGCATTTCATCATGTTTTTGCTTTGTAACCTATGTTTAAAAAAAATCCTACACACATAAAGTTCACATTAACACTCTTACAGCAAATAGCAAAATACAACAGCAGAATGATAATGTATCTGCATATTGCAAAAACACAATGTATAGATGGCAGTGACACAGTATGTGGCCTTCAGGAGATTTCCACCTGACAGGTAAATGAAAGTTAGGAGTCGTTAGCGACTAGCCACTAGCCTTTGCCTGTTTTATTTAAATATTATTTTTCTGCCTCACAGGCACATGGACTCCTTTCAACCCGGTGACCGTCCGATCCATCATATGTAAGTAACGACTCATTCCCACACAAATGGCTTTTGTGCTGAGACTTATTGTTTATTTACTTCGTCTCCCTAACAGCAGAACCAACTTCGTTTAGGTTTGAGCAGTCCAACGGCAGAAACAAACGTAGCTTTGACTTCAGTACATGCTGCTGTAGTGGAGACACGCAGCCTTTAATAAATGGAGCAGGAAAGAGCATGGGGATGAAAATGGGAAGGCTCGTCTTAAACAGCGGTTGTTGATTGCCTGAGACCCCAAATATTGATCTATTTACAGCCTGAAGGCATTTTTACTACACAGTTTGAGTTCAGATCTACACACTCTGCAGCTTAGTTGAAGACTAGATTCACATTTACAATATCTGCACTGTCAGCATGTATGTAAATATTTGATTTCTTTTTTGTTTGTTTTCCAAAGTTGGAATCTGAAACATTTTTGCTGATTTATTTTCCAGTGCATTACCTCCCAGTGCATACAGCAAAAAACATATTTTGTAGGATCTCATGTTTACTCTGTTCCTTTTTTTGTTGTGAGACTTGCAGAGTAAATCCTTTGCCTCCCTCGCCTCTCTACCCTGCACACTAAATCCATTGTTTAATGGTCCCTCAGCAAGAAGCATACACTGCGATAACACTCCCTTTGTTGGGAGGTAATTGGATTGAACTGCGTAGGGCGGCTGAGGACTGGAGTACGGGGGTGTGGGGGGGGTGGGG
>VXCM01000340.1:170081-186900 GCA_014773175.1 Lucifuga dentata
GGGTTCTTTCTCTGTGTAATCTAATGTAAGAGTAAGTCTAATGCAAGAGTTAGTCAGGCCTGTCGAATCATTTTCTGACCCACACTCTTCACTCCAGACATCTCTGACAGTCTCTTAACCCTGTAAAGCCTGACCCATGAAATAGTTCTAATTCTAATTCTAAATCTAAAGAAAATTCTAATTTTTTGCAATTTATTTATTGAACCCTTTAAAGGACCATACCAGCCATTTTGCATGTTTGAGCCTAATATATTAAATTTTCATACATGTTACGTTACTGACAGTCATTTCCCAAAGGATAAAACTGTATTTCAGCTTTCCTGATATTTTGCAAAATCTCTTAATCTTTCAAAATCAAATATTCAAGCGATACACCCACCTTAAAAATTGATGTTTTGCCTGCTAATAGTTACGCAGCCCTATGAAGTCACAGTTGTTTAAATTTTTTGATACACAGATCTTCTTTTGGGACTATATATTATATTTCCCGGTGGAGACATACATTCACTCCATGCTTTTTATTGTGCTTAAATGCTGAAATTATGAAACTTTGACAAAAACCTGAATATACATCTTGTTCACGATGATGAATAAAACTATCCCAAGAATATTTCAAGTATCAACAAGTTGATTTTAATAGCGTACCAGAATGAACTAACAATGATGGTCTGGAAGATAGGAAAAATTTTTTTTAAATTCACCATTCCAGTAGTGGGAAATGATTGTCAGTAAGTGATTGTCAGTGTATGGAAATTGAATATATGAGGCTCAAATGGCCGGTATGGTCCTTTAACAAACTCCCCCCCAAAAATTCAGAAAATTTACTTTGCATATATGATTTTTTTTTTTTGTATCATATTTGATACATTAGGCATTTATTAATTCAATAGGATTTAAACTGTAACTTTTTGTTTATTTTTTAGATACGATATAATAGGCATTTTGGTCAATAACTGATCATGTTGATGATGTAGAGGTCTCAGAAAGNTAGATACGATATAATAGGCATTTTGGTCAATAACTGATCATGTTGATGATGTAGAGGTCTCAGAAAGTCATGTAACAAATGTGACACAAATGGCGTGATATGACATTCCATTTTGGCCCTCACGTCACGGAATTAACCCCAACAACACACGCTAAGGGCCAATGCTGCTGGGGATATTTTTTTGTGAGAAAGTGAAAAATCTCTTAAAATGTGTGTGTGTGTTAAGGAAATATCCCTTGCTCTCTTCCTCTTTTCCTCTCTCCATCAGCCATGTTTGACAGGGAAAATAAAGGCGGGGTGAACTTCAATGAGTTTGCAGGCGTGTGGAAGTACATCGCAGACTGGCAGAACATCTTCAGGACCTACGACAGGGACAACTCTGGCTTCATCGACAAGAATGAGCTGAAACAGGCGCTGACTGGCTTTGGTGAGCAGCAATGGGTTTGATGTTTATATTTGTCACTGTGGTGGAGGGCACCGTGGTTTTCTCTGCGACTGTGGCTCTCTCTTAGTCACAAGGTCAGATTGAGTCATTTCAGTAGCTCTGTGTTTGTCTGAAAACACCTGCATTCCTCAGGGACAATTTTCTTATAGTTAAAGGACCATACCGGCCATTTTGCATGTTTGAGCCTAATATATTCAATTTTCATACATGTAACGTTACTGACAATCATTTCCCAAAGCATACTACTGGAAAGGTGAATTAAAATGTTTTTTTCCTACTCTCCAGACCACCATTGGCTTCAGTTCATTCTGATATTTGAAATGTTCTTGGGATAGGTAATCCATCATCACGAACAAGACGTATATTCAGGTTTTTTTCAAAGTTACATAATTTTAGCATTTAAGTGCAATAAAAAGCACAAAGTGATCTGAAAATGCTTCCTGTTGCCAGTTCTTCACTACAGCACTTGAATGCACCATTAGGAAGAAAATTGAATTTTTTTTTTTTTTTTTTTTTTNTTTTTTTTTTTTTTTTTTTGAAAATTGAAAATATTAGGCTCAAACATGCAAAATGGCCGGTATGGTCCTTTAAGCATTCTGTTCCCACCTTTCATGCTCATGCAGTTCACAGCGACTCATTTGGAGAGTCATCTGTCTTTTTCATATTGGACACGTTGACGTCTATGAGTGATTTGCAGTCAATTGGGGTACAAATCCACAGTCCACATTCAGTGCAACGTTTAGTAGCTGTCAAGTTTTTACATTGTTGCGATGAACTAGAATATCTGAGGATATGAGAAAGTGCAAAATAGATCTTATATATTCAGACATTTTGATTTGTGGCAGCAGGAACAACACAGGTGTAACGAATAACCAGAATGACGAGACCGTTTCATGTTGACGCCAGCAGGCACAAAATCAGAGTTTTTTACATTGGCACACCTAAATACAACGCAGTCATCATTAGCGTTATTACTTACACCTGTTTGTCAAATTAATATGTTACAATGAAAATATGAGCAATTAAAAATGACTGTTCAGCCATTTCAGTTCACTGTGATATGGTGACAGCATTTTGCACTGATTGATGTGAGTCTGTCCTTCAAAAATTATATGTCGGCTACTATGAAATGCATAGATGGCAAAAATGCAACATAATCAGCTCATGAAAAAGAAATCATGTGACTTTGCAGATGTTCTGTATGTCTCTCTTTTTTTTTTTTTTTTTTNTTTTTTTTTTTTTTTTTATTTGGTTGTGTATCCTGGCTATGACTGTCAACAGAGAAAGCCCTAAAGGTTTCAGTCTGGCACATGGCAGATAATTGTTATTGACACTGTCGCTGATGATAGGTTTGATTTAAAGCAGCAGCAAAAATGTACCCTCATAAATTTAAGAGTTACATTTAAATCTTAAATTATAAGGAAACATAGTTCTTATCTGCTGTAATGAGGCAATTAGGTGCATATTTCACAGAGGTCTTTAGCTACTATCAGTTCTAATCTTTTGCCAAAGAAGGACATGATCTTGTGATTGATATTGTTCAGTCACCATCATCCACATTTACCATACTGAAACAATAAAGCAAGATTTTAATCCATTTGAGACTTTAAAATATATATTTTTAAAAATTTGCTTGGAGGGAAATGGTCTTGGTTATTGTTTCATGAGGTTAGATAGGGCTTGAGTAGGATGGACCGTGGGCATTTGCATGTATTTTGTCTTTTCAGTTCAAGTTTGTAAGATGCCTTTGAAAAGCTGGGCGTGTTTAATCTTGTTTGCTCTTGTGTGCAGGTTATCGTCTGTCTAACCAGTTCTACGGCACGCTGATAGAAAAGTTTGACCGCCAGAGGAAGCAACAGGTGGCCTTTGATGACTTCATCCAGTGTTGTATCGTACTACAGGTAAGCTGATTAACACAAAATCACAACATAAACTTAAATTCACTTCAGATACAAGCATATAAAGACAGACTGTATATTATATCCTTTGGTTTTCACGTGTGTTACAGCAAGCCTACTCACGTATTCATAAGATTCAGTTAGGAGAGAGTTTGTAATTATAAATGCAACACATTACAAGCTTTGCTTTCAGATAAATGTTTTTCCAAGACGTTTGAACTGGGTGTGCACAATATGTCCTTTTCAGTAATTTAACACTCATACTATCATACTAGACAGTCCCTCACTTGACAGCTCTTTCAATAAATCTTCAGTTTATGAAGCGCCTTGCTCAGTGAGATCACGGTAGCTTTAGAAGTGTCAGTCACTTTTCCTTTGCCTTTTTCCAGCTGTTGTAGGAATATAAGGTGACCTTTCACTTAAAACTCTGCATCCTGAGGCATTTAGGTTCCACTTAGGTACAAACTTGATTGAAGAGTATAAAACTTGATTATTATAACACAATGCTAACTGTATATGAATAAAACTAAAGCTAATGCTTGTGTGCTCTCAGTAGATTGATATATGTGACAGACTCAGATGTCAAACTTAATGCTGGAAGGATCACTAGAAAAGCATTTTATGTACTGATAGTCAGTTCTTATGTTAGGAAACTTTGAAGCAGTAACTTATTACTTTTTTTTTTTTTNTTTTTTTTTTTTTTGCTATTATTAAAAAAATAACCCACTACTGCCCTTTTTTCCACAGAGGTTGACTGATGTGTTCAGACGGTATGACACAGACCAGGATGGCTGGATCCAGGTTTCATATGAACAGTATCTATCCATGGTCTTCAACATAGTATAACACACACAAGTCACCAGAGAAGAGCACAACTGGACACAACTGTGCCAAAGCCACCGGCTCCTCCCCGAATGTCTAACATGGTGCACGCACTGCAAGATTTTTTTTAAAACAGATTTTAAGCTCTAGTTGGGATATTGCACAATACATTGCAACTTACAAAATATATACAGAAAAACTTTGTGGATCTCTAGCTCTTGTAAATGACAATATATGTCTGGATTGGCAAACACCATACTTGTCGTGATAAAAAAATCTTGTAGTGTTAAATAACTGATCTGTACTACATCTATGTTGGGAACTCTGGGCTGGGGATGTACTGCATCTGAAATATTATAGACATTACCCTCTGTCTTCTGTCAATCCGTCAGTCTGTCTGTTATCGTTGCTTAAGTTTTTTGATGTCTTAATTCTAATTAAAATTAAAAAAAATATCTATGTGTAGAGTAAAAATAATGCATTGTAAATATAATTTAGGATGCACTGCATGCTTTTCAGGGAACTTAAGCCCCACATTGAAGCATGCTTTCTCTTACTCTTGTCTTTTTGTCACCTGTTTTGCTCAAAGCCATGTTTACAAAAACTGTGAAAGCGGGTGATGATCTGCTTTGAGATTCACTGACATGCCAGCTTACATGCCATATTTGTATAAACTTATTTTTAACAGCGAATCTTAAAATGTTAGAACATAATTTTTGGTAGGAGGGTAAGCATAATGCCTTTAGTATGGCTTACATTTTGTGCATGATGCCTTAAAATGTGTAAGAACAACACAAAAGACAAATCTTTTATTAAAAAAGAAAATCTTACGTGGAGTGTGTACGTATTATTTTCAGTTACAGATCACAGAACACGTTGTTTTACTCTGAAACACCGGTTATGCAACGTGGCTGCAGTCCGCCCTCTGCTGGTTGTTTTTGGTATTTACCACTGCAATGCGCCAACTTTTGTACGCCAGAACCTCGTGCGAAGCTTTTGTTTCTGTCGGCGAATTAAAAGTGATGCACCATAACAGCGTGTGGATGTTGTGCCGTATTTTCTAAACATTTGGCTTTATAATTTCCCTGCTACACAATTCGTCACTTATTATTTCTCGAAGTGCAGTAGTTAGACAAAACCACCTATCGACTTTTTTTCTTTCTTTTTTATTTTTTTTTGCGAGTTTGAAGAGTTTCCGGGTTGTTACGTGTTTTAACTATGGTTTTGAAAATTCGCCAAAAACTGGCACCGATTGTAGGAGCCATTTATAAAACAAAAGTGTGTGGACCATCAGTAAGAGCCAGTTTGGCTCAAAACAGATCCTACAGCAGTGAAACTGGAGGCGAAGACACAAGAACAGGTATGTTGGAGAGCATGCAGTAGTACAGTGATGCCTGTAGGGGGCAGTAGACGCTGTTGTGTCAGCGGAGACATTTAACTAATGTCTCGCTACTAATTGTTACTAATTTCTAATTAATAGTTTACTAATTAGTAAATTACCAATTTACTAATTAGTAAATTACTAGTTTCAAATAACAGACCTATAATCAATAATAATAATAATAAAAGAAAATATATAACAGCAGAAAGTGATGCAGCGTACGACCACATAGACGTTCTGTTTAATAAAGGTTTGATTTGGAAGATTTGCGTCTCCACTGTAACCTTGAAAATAAAACTACATACTTGTCATGTCAAATATGTCTTAAACTTTAAAAAAAAAAAGTTTATGAAATAAAGCAGATGAACTGTGAGGCTTTGTATGGGCTACTTTCTAAACAAAATGCTTCATGTTAGCACTTAAAGTCTAATTAAAGAACCTGTTGCATCTCATCAATTACTGGAGGGAATACCGACTGAGGTTTTGCTATGATTACTTTGTGTAAAAAAGATTGCTCATGCAAATTCACTGTACAACAGCAGAACAGACTTCATCTTCTGTTGCATCTATAACTGTTGAAAATATGTCAAAATCATTTTACTGCTAAATCAGCATCATCTTAGCTTCACATCAAAATTACTTTTTGAGATATTCTGCTTACAAACACACAGACAGACAGACCTTGGTATAGGAAAGTAAAGAAAACCTTTTCCCCCTCTCACCGTGGTACTTTGAACAATCTTTTTCTTCGAGCTAAGAATCAATTTCTGTTTCCCCATTGGTAAGGTCCAGGTAGCTCACTGCATGTTGCTCAGGGTAAATCCTAAAATGTGACAGAAAGAAAATGGAAACACAAAAGTAGTTAAAAGTAATGTTCCACTCCCCCAGTAAACATTGCAGTCACTGTGTGATTATTTTGAGATGGCAAAGTAGAACAGCTTGGGACAAATAGTTTTTTCTTTGTTTAGCAGTCCGTTCAGTGCATTCAGCAGTTTGTTTTTTTTCCCCCTCCTGCTCCCTCTTGGATGCATTTTCTGTCTGGGACGCCTCTGTCTGTGGTTAATGGTTGGATTCTCTAAGATGATCCTAAACAATGTCAGGTTGACTGCCTGCTACAACCTCAAGCCACAATCATTTCTCACAAACACACATAAAAACTTAGACAAATCGAGAGCCTGACCTTCACCCCAGCCCAGTTCAATCACGACCAGACCACCATCTCTTATCATGTTTATCCACATATGACCACCTTATGGTTTCTGGGTCAGGCCTTTTCCTAAGTGTTATCTGTCTGTATGTCTATCTCATTCTCTCTCATCAGCTGCTGGAGATACTGTGGTTTCAGAGCGAAGGGGATCCGTGGTTACCGTGGCGATAAACCGTCCAGAGGCGCGTAACGCTGTGAACCAGGAGACGGCGAGGCGTTTACTGGAGGAGCTGGAAGCCTTCGACAGGGACCCGGATCTGAACGTGGCTGTCCTGTATGGTAAAGGTGAGAGACTTTTAAGGTTGAACCCAAGTCCTCCGGTTGAGTGATGATGGTCTCTCTGAGGCTTTCTTGCGTTTCTCTTCACGATAGTCCATCTGTGGAAGTAACCAGACCATTTAGCACTTTTCAGAGCTGAAAAAACATAATCAACAAACCAGAAAGGAGGAACAATTTTAGGTCATGGAAGCACACCGTTTCAGTTAGGGAAAGTCATGGAATTTCCTTCATTTGCTCTATGCTGCCTCTTCTCATCCTTACCATTCGTCTGCCCTTCGTCTCCCCCCCCTTTCTCCATTCTTAACACTTGACCCTCCTTCTTGCCCTCATCCTCTTCCTGTCAGTTTCTCTCTTCCTGCCTCTGCGTCTTCTATCTGATTGCAGCTTTGTTTGAGTTGGACATGTCAAGTGCTTAGATCTGGCCAAACGGCAGAGGTGATCAGCAGTGCTACATAGAGCACACACATGCGCACGCACACTCACAACTCTGCGAGGGGGCCTGCACTATGTCAGCTGCCCAGAGCCAGAATCATGCCATGGCTCTTAATACCTCTAAAAATAATCATCACACACACGCTGAACGAACCCCTTCCCTCGATGGAAATAATGTCTTCAACCTGGATCAACCGTTTCTCCCTGTCTCTGCCTTATGAGGTGCACTCTGGCTGCAGCAGAACAAGTCTAATCATGTTCAAAAAAATGGCTCTGGAGCTTGGAGCCTCATCAGAAACTGAAAACACCATGTGCTGCGGCGTAATTAACTCACTTAGCCAGCAATAAGAGGCGCAGCGGGTTATTCTGTGATTCCTGTCATGTTTTCAGGGTCCTATGTTCCCCATTTCAGTATTCTGTTAACACACATTATGTATTAACAAACTAACCCTAACCCATTATGTACTCTATTGTGCTATATAGAGCTTCGGAACATTGGACCCTGGGAACTTTTATAGTCCCAACACACGTCCAGCAGGTTCTCCTCAGATTGACTTTCGATGCTGATTAGCAATCTGTCTACGTTCCGAGATGACAAGCATGGAGGTTCCAGTTTGGAAGTCGCGCTTTCACAAACATAAGGAAGCCATTTTGTTCAAATTAGCGCCAACACGATCGCTCTCCCTCATTCTCATTTTTAGGGGTGTTGAAGTGTTTCTCTTCACCTTGTGAAATTAAAGGTAATTTGCTCTCTGCAGAGTTTGAATATTTTGGCACATATTTGGAGTGTTTGAGATTCAGAATTCTATCGGTGTTTGCGGTCAGGTAGAGCGAGGATGGCGACCCAGCTTTGTGGTCGCCATCCTCGCTCTCCTCCGGATGCTCCGGTTCCCCTCCACAGTCCGAGAATGTGCAGCTTAAAGTGTCTGCAGGTATGAATGTGAGTATGAATGAGTTCATTTGTGACAGACTGGTTACCTCTCCGTGGTGCAATGAATGCTGGGATAGGCTCCAGAAAGATGGACATACCTTTTTCATCTTAATGAATCAGTTTTTTGAGTATAAAGCTTTAACAATGCAAGAAAACAGTACAATCCAAGTAAACTGAACGATGAATTTCCTGAAGCCGATGCGATTCATCTCAATTTCGAAAATACAAACTACTTTCTTTTCCTTGAGTTGTTGTTAGTTCATGCTCAAACAATCTCAGCCCACAATGCTCGAGGTTTCCAATTTTTCGCTAATCTCCAAGTTTCTTTTGCAACATGCCTGCGTTTGTTAACATACGGAGAGAATTTCTGATGTTGTAAATGAAATGAAGAGCCCTCTGTCAATTCATCTTCTTAGCTTACTAACCAACTATCTCTAAAATTATCCAAAATTCCTATGACATCCTGAGGAGATGAGCGCTTTCTAATTGCTGCTCTTTTCTTCATATGGCAGCTGTGAAGTTTTTGGAGCTCCATCACATCGCTTCTTCCACAAACAGCACGAAAATTGCAACCCCACTGTAAATAATTTTCTGAAGCTGAAGGAATGAAATCAAGTCAACGGCGCACATTTGGGGCTATTTCAATGTGACAGGGTGAGTTTGGTGTATGTTACCCTCCTCAGAGCTGAGAAAGGAAGGAGGTGCATTTTTCGGCAAGTGGCTCTTCTGCCAAGATTTGCATCCCCAGTGTAAATAACTTTCTGAAGATGAAGGAATGAAATGACATCAAAAACGCAAATTTGGGGTTATTTTTGTGAGACAGGGTGAGTTTGGTGCATTCAAGCCTGCCCAATAGACATACTGTAGTGTTATTGTTATTGCCTCTAATGCAATTCTCGGCAGAGATGCGGATTTTGGCACAGCACCGGTCGATGGGTGTTGCTGCTGCTGCATGTGTTTGTTTCCATCAGTTTATTACTGTCAGAGAGAAAGAGAGAGAAGGATTTTTATGAGCCCCTGCCTGAGCCCGTGACATCGTGTTTGTAAACCTCCTGGGTAATGCTGTAATTACCACACGAATCCAACGGAAGGGGCTGTGGTTTGAGCGCATTACTCTCCCATTAATGTGAATATTGCATATGCGCATATGTGTGTGTGAGCGTATGGATGATCTGCGTCTATGTATTGGATTTGGGAGCCGTTTGTGTGCCAGCCAGCCCCAAAGCAAGGTGCTATCCAAATTGCAGCCCTCGGACTCCAGCTCAAGTTGTTTTTTTTTTTTTTTTTTTNTTTTTTTTTTTTTTTTTTTCATCCTCATCATTTTCCCTTCCTCTCTGACTTTCCAGCTGCCATACTTTGTAATTTTGTGGTCTCTTCCAGGAGGGAATTTCTGCGCTGGTTATGATCTGAAAGAGCTAGCCAATCACACAGTCTCCCTCAAATTGGAGCAAGATGTCACCAAGGGTCCCAGTCCGATGGTGAGCACTGCTTAGACTGTATGTGTGTCTGCGTATGTACAATAGGGAGGGTTATATCTATATTTTTTTAATGATGTTACAAGGTTCAGAATTTTCCACAAATATATAAAACCACAAAATATGGTGTTGAAGAAGAGTGGTGAAGATCAAGGTGATGTTTTGGGAGTTTAGGGAAGTTTGCGTGTGTTTTGTGGGGAGTTCATGTAAGGAAGAGCCTGAGCTGTTTGGCACACTATAAAAGATGACTGTAAACTTTCAAAACTGCATAGAATGTGTTTGGATTGCATGTTAAGTCTTTAGAATTGTTCCAGAATTTGCCAGAATTTGGATCATTTGCTGCTCCTTTGTTTGACACTTTCAGACTTGACTCAGAGACAGAATCTGGAAACTAACCAAATCAGACCAAACCAAAACTCTTGTGTTCTTCAGGGTCCATCCCGGTTGGAGCTGTCGAAGCCGCTGATAGCTGCTGTCAGCGGCTACGCCGTGGCTGGAGGACTAGAACTGGCTCTGCTGGCAGACCTGAGGGTGATGGAGGAGAGCGCCATCATGGGGGTGTTCTGTCGCAGGTTTGGTACGTCTAACACATGACAGTACAACTGCAGCTTCTACCTCCACTGCTCCCATATATACTACCACGTATCTATACATACATACTAATATGACTACTTCACTACACTTACTGCTAAGGTTGCTACTTCAACTTTGAGTTCTTCTTCTTCTTTTACCATTTTCTAATCCCATTACTTGTCTTTGTTGTCTTTCTACTACTACTACTACTACTACTACTACTACTGCTACTAGTACTACTACCATCGTTCTACAGCTACTGCTATTGCAGCTACTGTAGAACTATGGTAGTAGTAGTAGTAGTAGTAGTAGTAGTAGTAGTAGTAGTANCTATTGCAGCTACTGTAGAACTATGGTAGTAGTAGTAGTAGTAGTAGTAGTAGTAGTAGTAGTAGTACTAACTGTAGAACTATGATAGTAGTAGCAGTGCTAGCTGTAGAACTATGGTTGTACTACTACTACTACTACCACCATAGTTCTACAGTAGCTGCGGCTATGGTACTAACTACTACTACTTTTACTACTACTACTACTATAGTTCTACAGTAGCTGCGGCTATGGTACTAACTACTACTACTTTTACTACTACTACTACCATAGTTCTACAGTAGCTGTAGAACTATGGAACTACGACTACTACTACTACTGCTACTACTACTACTACTGCACCAACAGTAACAGAGCCAGTGACCTTACTTTAGCGAGGCCAGACTATCTCTCTCTCTCTCTTTCTCTCTCTCTGTCTCTGTCTCTAGTTCCTTCTGTCTTTGTTTACTCATCTAATTATATCTGACCATGAAAGTATCTGGGTGTATTTCTTTGTATCCACTCATACATCATCTGTCTCCTAATGCCAGGAAGTCAGCGCTGTTACTATTTTACCCTGTGTTATCACTCCAGCCTCCTCCTGTTTGTGTGTGAGGACGGAGTCATCGTGTGATAACACCAGTGACCGTGACCTTCTGGCATGGCAGCTCCAGTCTGCTGGGCAGTCTAGATAAGTAGAAGAGGAAGCAACCAATCGCCAGGTTTCCACTGCAGGGCCCGACAGAGCTTACATATTATTTATGTCACACGATTTCCTCATAAACACCGTTTTCCTTTTTTGGCGTCTCGTAGCCTAACTGGCACGGTTTGCCCGCTGCCTCTGCTGCAGTTTCAAAACAACAAGTAGTGCTGTAGACTTTCTGCTGTAAACAGCTTTAGCTGATCCGGGTCCCAGGAAGTCTCGGTTGATTTTTACAGCGTAAAAGCGGTTGGCGTTGGACTGTTGCAGCATCTTTCATACACTGCTGCTGCTGTTCTGCTGGAGTGCTTAAAATACAACTCCGGTGCTTATAAATACAACTGTTGTACTATAATTTACTGACATACTAGATTTAGAATGTAAACACACAGGGCTTATCGTCTCAAGCCTGTAATTTAACAGGAGAGCATCCTGGCAGCACCCTTGTCAGTGTGTGTGTGTGTGTGTGTGTGTGTGTGTGTGTNAGACTGTCTGGTGGCATTGGCAGGTCCTTGCTGCCAGGCCACCATGTGCTGCCATGCTGCAGTCTGTCTGATGTGTTTCTTTTTCAGCGAAGGAGCCATTTCGCTGTCCAAACAACACACAGTAGTCTTTATTTGATTGTTGAACAGTTGTAGTGGATAATAACATCATATAGCTGTTTGTTTTTTGCAGTATATCCCTATAAACCTTTCAGCAATGCTGTTTAAGTAATGACATTTTACAGAAAAAAGTTTGGTTTCTGGGCTTCCATTACAGGTAGACCTGTTCATCCCAGAAAAGTCCGACACTTGATTTTCTGAAGTACTAAAAGTGAAGAGTGCAAATTACAGTGAAGAAAAAGAGGGTAATTCCCTTACTAAATTTAATAAGCTCCAAAATGGAGTTGACTTTGGCAGTGTTTTGAGCAGCAAAGTCTTCATCAGATTTATACAATCTTTACTGTCTGCCAGACATGTGTAGGCAAAGGGACCCTTCAGAAATAGAACTAAATAGAGTAGAATGACATGTGACTCCTGATATCAGCCTTATTAGAATCAATATGGATTATCAATGCATCTTAGGATACAAACATCCAAAATTGTTTCATGTAAAAAGAAATAAAAGATCCTCAGTTCACTCTCTGTCACTTTAGGGATGTAAGTCATGAAGCTTCTGCCATCAGCTCCAAACTATGTTTGGGAGGCACAAATGAGCATCGCTGCGGTTTCTACACATTAAGCAATTGCACATTCTCTTCCCATAATTAATTCTCAGCTCTTCATTGCCACAAATCCTCAAGTCTGTTTGTCAGCACATTTGACTTGTTTCCTCCAGCTTTGTGGAAATTGCGGTTTTTCAATCGGATGTGCTTTTGGCAGAGTAATAATTACGTTACATATTTTTACACCCATACTTTACTTGGTTGTAAGATATACTGTGTGACCAGTGCGTTCCCCCTGCAGGCCTGTAGTTACTGTAGTTTAAAATCTCTGTCACAGTGAGAAAACATTAGAAAACATTAAGAGGATTTAATGAACACCCACCCCAGGAAGCTACACTATGTTTCTCATTAGAAGTAGCTGAGTAAGTTTAAAAAACTCAGATTTTACGGTCCAGAAAGACGCATGCATTTCAAATTATTCTGTTTTACCATTACTAAACAATGGAAAACTGCACTTCCCTCCCCATTTGTTTCAAAAGTAGAGCCATTCTGTGGGAGACACCGTTTATTTAAAGATCCCATGTTTCTGTAGGTTTGCTGAATATTTCTTTTTAATGGTTGAATCCTGTAACCGTTTTTGGGCCAAGCGCAGATGAGAACAGCCGGAGGGAATCCCCGGTGGCTTTGGAGTCGAGAAACCCTCAGAGGCTCACTGCACCACTCTGATGTGGGCCAATAGCGACCACAAGGGACTGACAGCTTTCTGGCATGTGATTGGCTGCCGAACCTGCGGCTTCCTGTCTGGGGCCCCTCTGCCCCGCTGAAGAGGAAATGAGAAGGAGGAGATGGTTGCGTCACACAAGTCTGATATTAGTGCACAGTGTCTACTGCTCAGTAGAGTTTAAATGAAAACCACCATTCTTAGCTAATTCCCTGATGCTATTTTGGTTTCTGAAACCAGTGGAACATCACAAAGCAAAAAAATGAGTTGGCACAGGAAAAGGAAACTTAAAATAGTCCAGTAATGCTCCATACAAGGAGTGTTTTCTTTCAGTGGCAAAGCTAAATCAGGCAAGAAGGATGTAAGGATTCTCAGTGAAGTACGCTTCTGATTTGCCATTTTTAATGGCGGCCCTTTGCTAAGTTGAGAACCTCCAACGCACACGCACACACACATCTGCAGCATCCCGCATACTTCAGCACATCCTTCCTTTTTTTCGTCCAAGTCCTCTTTCATACCTCGCAGAGAGAGATAGATGAGGAGAGCCAAAGAAGAAGCCACATGTTGAAGGGAAGTTGTACCTCAGTCCAAAGCTGACACAACATCGGCCAATTCAAACAGCTGCTCAGTGAGTTTGAAACGGGGCTTCATAGTCCAGCGATTACATCATGTCGCTTCAAAACTGTCACTCCTGTTGAAACTTCAGGCTTCTTTTCCGTGAACGTGAATGGACAGCTGTTGTGTTGAGGGCTGGATAGCAATTGATGGTTTTTGGCAAATATTAATAACTGCACGGTGGTCTAACTATTGCTGAATACAGGGGTGCTCAAATACAAATCTTAAAGGTCCACAAAGGAAATTTTCAGTAAGACAAAGGTCCGTTTATTAAGGTCAGTCAAGCCAGGGTCAGATTGTGTTGGGGGGCGGGGGATGGGTGGGGAGGTGATGGTGGTATCCCCGCCTCTCCCAATGGCCAATCCGCCCTGAGTCAAGCTAATGCTGATGAAACTAGGTGCACTGTCAACTCTCAATCTGTGGTGTCAACTCTCAATGAGCCCAACGCCGTGTCAACCCATCATTGTCATGGAGACAACAGGATGCTGAATGTGATTGGACCAAACCAAAGCAGAGTAGACATTCTCACACAGATAGTGGAGCAGTCNTGAATGTGATTGGACCAAACCAAAGCAGAGTAGACATTCTCACACAGATAGTGGAGCAGTCGGACACTCGGAGCACTGCTGCAGTGGAGAAAGAGGAAAATTTTGACACATTGTGTGGCAGCGATGTCTTGTAGATAATACATAAAGTATAATTTGCTCAGAGTCCAGAGACAGTTGTGGTTCGGTCTGGATCCGGATTGGAGTCCAGACTTTGAGGATGACTGCTGTATAAACTGTTAGTACCACAGATCTACTTGTCTGTAACCTCTGAAGTCTTTAAGCTCTTTCTTAAGAATTACCACACACCTGCTGCTACTTTCATAGTTTCATCCACAGTTTTCAGCCTTTGTGGCCTTGTATAGCGATACTCTCCAAGCTAGAGAACACACAGCCACACATACATGCGTGCACACACATAACAAACACTCATCTAAAGACATTAAATGAAGATAACTCATCTTTGACCCAGCCCAAAGGTGCTATTTTCGCTTTGATTGAGCGAGCATTTCAAAGTGAGCTTTTGTGCTGAAGATCTACTTTTATCCCTCCGTTCTGGAGTCGTCCGGAACTTGTTAATCCACATCAAACTTAATCGCATTACCCTCATGGGAGTCCATTGTAGTGGCTTTTGCCTTTGATGTGGTGAGAATGCTAGCAACAACCCGGAACACCTCAGCCTGTTGTATTTCACACCGAGTCTTCAGGCTTTGAATAGTTGTAGGCTGGTTGATATCATGGCTCCTGGAGTGTGTCCTCGTCCTGCGGTACTTGATACCAGCATCAGGTACACAAAGCAGCCATTGTTATTTTAAGCTCATCTTCACAGAGACATCAGAAGTCAGCCACACAACAGTTAGTACACTAGGGATTCAGTGTCTTGCGTGGACACTTCAGCAGCATGGATACTAGCTGATGCTCACTACACCTCCCTGCAACCCAATGTGAGTTTATATTTAAACAATAGACTTTGCTGACTCATGTACAACACAGTTAATATTAAATCTGAGTCACAACAATCAGCTAATCTGCTTTGAACAGGAAGGCAGTATGCAGAGAGGGAAACGGAGCTCCATCTCAAATGTTTAGATCATTATTTAAAGTCAAAGATGACAAATGCACTCTTTTTGTGTTGTGGACACTGACTGATAATCTGGCGTCAGGATCGCCGCCAAACATTTCCCACTGAGTAACACGGGATCAGAAGCCAAAACTCTCAACCTCAGCCAGGGTCCCGCAAAGCCAGACATGCCTTTTGAGTTAAAACTACTTCAAGGAGATGTTCCCCCAACATCTCAGCTCCCATTCATGTGGGACAAAGCGCAGGTCTGTGTAAATTCCTGCAAACAGGACACATCAGAGATGAGGGGCTATCAGAGAGAGAGGGGGGGGANGGGGTGGGGGGGTGCAGGAGACGAGTGCTCTGGATAAGACGGGAGATCCTTCCGGTTGCTGATAGCAGTGGTGCCAACAGCAGCACCAAAGACAGACTACAGGTCAAACTGACTCATCTCTCTCTCTCTCTCTCTCTCTCTCTCTCTCTCTCTNTCTCTCTCTCTCTCTCCATCTCTATGTGCATCTCTCAGTCTTTCCTAGCCACACTCCTGTCCATCTCTCTCATTCCTATTCCTTCCTCTTCCTTTGCTGTAATCACGGGTGATAATGCTGAACAAGCATAAAGAAACTGTCTGCACCCTCATCTTATCTACTCTCTGTCCCTGAGGAGAACAAGAGGACATGTGTGTGCGTGCGTGCATGCATGTGTGTGTGTTTTCACACTTCACAGACGTGTGCATGCATCCTCTTGTATATGTACGTGTGGTTAAGACAGAGATCCATGGCTGAAACATTCAATCTCACTCGTCATCTCAGTAAACACTGAAAGAACCTTGACTCGCGCAGTCACACGTGCACACACACACACACCTGTGCTGCAAAGATCTGCGCTGAGTTTTATGATTTTGTTGCTGCAAAAGGAATTGAGGTATCATTTATGTTACATTTCATCAGCTCGGGGTGCTCAGCTACATATACCGTCTACTTCACATTTCAGTAGAATGCATTCCAGTAATAAGGGATGACTGAAAAACTGAGTGAAATCTAGTATTCACAGACAGCATAACCCNCCCCACCCCCCTCCATTCCCTGCCTAATCACAGTCTTCTGTCTGTCAGAAAGCCACATGTGCTGACTGTCTGAACCCAAACCAGGCCCCTGGATTGGATGCACATGTATTAACACCGGTATTCCATGTATTCCGATTTGATTTATTTGAACGACATGGAGAGGGAGGGAAGGGGAGAGAGAGAGAGAGAGAGAGAGAAAGAGAGGGGGAGAGAGAGAGAGAGAGAGAGAGA
>VXCM01000340.1:187426-230452 GCA_014773175.1 Lucifuga dentata
GGGGGGTCAAATAGAATCAGGGACTTGGAGGAATTAGGGAGTCGGGATTGCAGCGTGGAACTTGGGAGCAGTGAACGGTAGAAAGTATGTCAGTTCCAGCTGGTGCTTTTTAGCAATTAGGACGGATGCCAGAAGCTTGCTATACCTTGTAGTTCAATCTCTCTTCGTTTCTCTCATTCTCTCTCTCTCTCCCTCCTTTCTCTCCTCTCCACTGGACGGAGTAACAACCTAAATGCGTCCGTAGAGACTGAGAGTAAAGATACATGGATGTAGATCACGGTGTGGTTTGAGTTGTCACATACTGACAAAGAAAGCAGAGTTACGGTTGAGGAGTAAAATTGTTTCAAAACTTTCTTCCCCCGACACCTGCAGCCCCGATTAATGCCAGCAGTATATCACACGCTGTTAAAGTGCTGTTTTCACACCGCTCGGGTGACTCGAACCCACTGCACTGACACAGTAGCCTGCATTAGCTTTCAGCTCGTACAGGCAGGTTGTAAGTCATTTTTAAATATCCTCATATCCTGCATTTCTCTTTCATTGCTTCATCATGATTGCTATAATCAAAACTAAGTATCCTGTGATGTATGTCTGAGACACTTTCAAATGATGTTTGAGTATAAATGCGTTTGTCTGAGATGAAGCAGGGGATGATTTGGATGTATTCCAGTACATCGTGGTACGTTTCAGTCTCTTTGCAGCACTTTGTGTCACCGTTTGCTCCACAGATGTTTTATGAGTAGCTGATGCTCGACTGAAAATCTTATCTTTTTCCAGGAGTTCCATTGATTGATGGAGGAACGGTGCGGCTCCCACATCTCATCGGTCTGTCACGAGCCCTTGACCTGATTCTGACTGGACGGCCAATTGGAGCGCAGGAAGCCCTCGCCTACGGATTGGCCAACAGAGTGGTTCCTGATGGCCAAGGTACTGCTGTTAGTGTTTATCCTGAAAAATTAATTGGAGCGATTTCCTTGTTTTCACAGAAATTGATGAGTTCAGCTTCACGATCACTGGGCAAATGCCATTTAAAACCTACACGGTTATGCAGTTTTTGTTTATGAATTTGTATTCCAGTGGTATTTGCATATAGCCAGACCTTTCTGTCCACTTTATTCTATTTTATCATCAGAGCAGTGCTGGAGACATGTCTGGCTGAAGGTGTTGTCAAGTGTGAGGTGATGAAGAAAAAAAATCCAAGGAATATTATTTTAATAAACTAGTGCAGTGCCCGTTCAAAACGTGCCTGTTCAGAATGGGCCAGACATTAAGTTGTGTGCTGCAGCCTGCCATAATTTTGCCATAATTTCTGCCATAATTTCTAATTATAAAGACAGAGATTTCTGTCTTTATAATTAGAGATCAGTCACAAACAGAACTCGTCAGTTGATGTTTACATAATGTTGCTGTTGCAGTATTTGTTTGCCCATGAAGATGTTTCAAACTCATTTTAAATGACCACATAATATGGAAGGCTGGAGGTAGAGGCAGAAATAGAAATCATTACTCACTGTGAAACATCCATTGAGTCAGAAGACTCATGTAGACCCTGACCAAAAACAGGTCCATGACCCAATTTAGGTCAGGACCCTCAGTTTAAGAAACACTTACAGGGTAAGATCAGAGAGACTGATATATAATCTGAATTTGTTCCGGTGAATCTGTTTTCTAGATTTGGCTTCAACACCTTGCTCAAGCAATAACTCACCGTCAGTGCTTTCTGCTGCCTTCATTCAAGCAGCATCTGAGGATTAAGCTGCTCATGAATTTCAATATGGCATTTCCTGTGTTATATTGATGCACTAACGCTCCCGCAGCTTTAATCCCAACAAGGCTTTCCACATGCTCTCCGCAACTCGACCTCTGATTCCTTCTCTCCTTAGACGTTATTAGAAGATTAACTTAAATCTTTTAGGAAGTTCCTCTTTCCCACAGTCAAGCCTCGGGTCTAATTTGAGGGACGATCACTTAGCGAGGCTTCACATCAGAAGCAAACAAAGTATCGGCAAGTCACACACACACACATACACACACATGCAGGGCATCAAAGTCTGCCATCATCAGGCGTAGTTTGTTCCACAGGGCTGATCTGGATGCGATCCAGCGCTTTCATGTGGTTGAGGGAACACGGCAGCACGACTAAAGCTTATGGAGCACCGCAACATCGGGGAAACTAAAATCCAGAGCGGCTCATTCATTGAAGGGCTGCTGATATTTGCTGCTGCAGTAGAAACTAGTTGTAGTACTTTAAACTTCTCTGTGTATTTTATGATACAGTAGGAATTGCTTTATCTTTTTTTTGTGTACATGCTGCACGTTTGTCCATGTGTCGTATTAATTTCATGTTGCTCTCAGCTTTACAGGCAGCCGTGCAGCTAGCAGAGCAGATCAGCTCCTTCCCGCAGCAATGCATGCGAGCCGACCGTGCCTCTGCCATCTACAGCTCCTATGATGCTCAGTCCTTCACACAGGTACATCTGATGCAGTACAGTGCAGTTCCCTTTACCAACACATGAGCTAATGATGAAGGATTCTGGTAGATTACTTGACTGAGTATTCATTTTGTTTATGCCCAGGCAATGCAGTATGAAACTGACCATGGAGCTCCTGTCATCCTAGCAGAATCTGTCCCTGGGGCAAAGAGGTTCAGTTCAGGATCTGGAAGAAGAGGAAAGTTCTCCTACGATAGAGAGTGACAAGGCTTGTGAATTGTGATTTCAGGTGATTTCATCCTCTTTTGGCCATGTTGGCAGTGCACGGCTCTTTAGCCAACAACAGCAGAAAGCATTTTTATTTCTAAACGTGTAATTCAATAATCTCAGTAGTATGAACAGTATAGTTAATTTCTGTGCTGTTTCATGCTGAACCTTTGATGCATTTAGTCAGTTCTATACTGATCAAATGTCAGCTAGCATAGTGAACCATCACTGCTGATATTAGCAAAATGCTTCCATTATTCAACTAGTAGTGTGTAATCCAAAAACTGTACAGATTAGTTTACGATGACTTTCTTTAAATCAACGTAACCTCGAAGCATCTGTTCTTCAATCAAGTTGCACTTGAAGGGTGAGGAGGTTCACCTCATTCATGCCATTAATATCAGGTAAATCTGCAAATGCGACCTCTACAAAAAGCTTGATTATGCTTCAACACAATCAGGCCTTTTTGTAGAGATATTATTGACGTTATTGTTGTTTAAACTCCTAAATAACTTTTTAGAGTTTCTGGAGGAACAGCAGTTGCTTTAACTGCCGTGCTTTTTCTCAATTTAAAGGACCGTACCGGCCATTTTGCATGTTTGAGCCTAATATATTCAATTTTCATACATGTAACATTACTGACAATCATTTTCCAAAGAATAAAACCATATTTCAGTTTTCCTGATATTTTGCAAAATCTCTTAATCATTGAAAATCAAATATTCAAGTGATACACTCATCTTAAAAATCAGTGTTTTGCCTTCTAATAGTTAAGCAAAATTATGAAGTCACAGACATTTAAATTTTTCGATAAACACAGGTCTTCTTTTGGGATTATATTCCCCGGTGGAGACATACATTCACTCTGCGCTTTTTATTGCACTTAAATGCTAAAATTACAAAACTTCGAAAAAAAACCTGAATACACGTCTTGTTGGCGATGATGGATTATCTATCCCAAGAATGTTTCAAGTATCAACAAGTTGATTTTAATAGCGTACCAGAATGAACTGAAATTAAATGGAGGTCTGGAAGGTAGGAAAATTTTTTTAAATTCACCGTTCCAGTAGTATGCTCTGGGAAATGATTGTCAGTAACGTTACGTGTATGAAAATTGGATATATTAGGCTCAAACATGCAAAATAACGGTATGGTCCTTTATTTGCTTGGTTGAAATTTCATGGAGTATTCATGTGAGTAAGTCACTTTATTGTGCTTTTATTTCATAATGTGTGTTGCATTTATATAACATCATGGAGGCAAAGGAGCCAGTCTGATGATACGGCTTCTTCATCCATCCGCTGGAGTCCACACGGTCCACATTCCCTTTGCAAACAATGTAAAATAAGCACAGGCCTGTATGTGAATGTGGACTATGTGGAATCTGATGGTTATTTGGAACGGCAACACCATCATGGGTGGATTGAGGGCTTCAGGTCTAAATCTAGGCATAACTTAAACTGAAGAAACTAGCTTGGTAATGAATGTATTACTGTACATTTCTTTTTTGTTTGTAACTTGAAAATATCTACGCTTTTTAAACAGTCTTTATAATTTAATAAGAATCTCAATACAGTTACTTGTTGAGTGCATTGTTTCCAGGCAGATTGGATAGCAAGGAGAGAATGTGTTTGAAGATGTAGAATCAAATGAAGGCTGTGACCACAAGCATGATAGAAAAAAACAAAAACAAAAAGACATTAAAAAAACAGCATACCTGCAACAGTGCACCACTCTTCCTTTGATATGGAGTGAAGAACACTTGATATTTCTGATAAGGCATGTGTGAACGTGCATGTATGTACTGAATGTCTATAGCAATGCTAGCAATATAATTACTGTTAAGAGATTCAGCGCTTGCAGTCAGCTCTGTGCCAGGTACGAGCATTCCTATGGTTTTGGTTGGAGCACAGTTCCCCTTAATTTTGCATGTTGGAGATACTTTGTGGATCCCTCTTGTGCACAAGCAACACACACACAAAGCACATGTACAGCAGTTTCATTCCAGCAGCGTGCGTGTTTGTGCGACCGTTGGCTTTTGATGTTCTTTTGAAAAAAAACATCCCACAAGAGGACGAAGTTCACGATGTAAGGTGAAGTGTTTGTGATGTCTGTGTGTGTGTGTGTGTGTGTGTGTGTGTGTGTTCACATGAATGTGTGTGTGTGTCAGATAGAGATAGAGACAGAGAAAGACCTCATTAGGTCTAGGAGGTGTCCTGTCTAGACAGTGTGATGACAGGACACAGAACCTCTGTTTAATGTTTCCTCCTCCTCCTCCTCCTCCTCCTCCTCCTGCTTCCAGTTCACCCAGTGCATACGCATCACCTGCTCTGCCTCCAGGATACACACACACACACACACACACACACACACATACACCGCTCTCCAATAAATGTTATGGCAGATATATAGAGACATAGAGGGCTCTGTGCTGTTTCATCATCTTTGTTTCTCACTGGTTCGTTGCAGTGGCAAAGCACGAAGGACAGATGAAGCTGTAAACGTCTCTTTGTTCTGCCTCATGTAAAGTTTTTGCCGTATGACGCAGGTCCACGTTTAGTGGCCCGTGAATTGTTTAAAACATGGTGACTCTGTTTGTCACAATGAGATGACTCACAGAAAAAGTGACCTATTTCCTTCCATGCCTTTATATTTAGGAGGACAAGAGACACCAGAAAATGTCAGACATCTTTTAATAGACCTTTTTGATCAACTGCAACATTTAGATCTTAGACGGAAGATCAAAATTTGTCTAGGCATCCGTGTTATGAAATCTGCAATATGCATTCATGCAAGTTAATGGGATTACATTCATGTTAATGGTGATTTTCACACACACACACACACACACGCGCACACACGTCTTATTCTGGAAAACAGTCACTGCTTGCTGTCATATTAAACTACCTGATAAGGACACATGGGTGATTTAGTTTCTGTTATATTCATTTAAGTAAACAAATATATCATTATTGTTACTTGTTTGCCGACAAAATGTGAAAATCAACTGGATGAGACGTTAAACCTGCTTTAGATAGGTAATCTCTCAAAGTGAGCATTTATTCACTTTTACTTTTGTGACTTTATTTTGTGTTTGCTGTGTGTTGTTATAGATAAAAGCAAGAACTATTTGGGAAACTTATTTGTGGTACGTTTGCTACACCTGAGACTTGGTTCCACAGCAGCTTTCATTCACAAAGAATGTCGTTGGGAAAATCAAACCTGTACGACAAACAATAAGCAATGGTGGACGTTGCGAAAGGGTATTGAGGATTTCATCATTTTGAGATTTAAAAAGACTACTGTTCTGCAGGTAATTTGCAAGTCTTGGATTTAGGAGTTTCCTCGTGAGCACTTTAATGCACCACATGCAAAACTTTTAACAATAAAAAAGCCAGTATGATGCAATCTCAATCCATTTTTCCATGGATTGAAAATCTTAAATCTTTGCAAGGTGATTTTCCTATTGACTGGTCTACACAATTTATACTTATACTATACCTACTATACACAATTTATACTTATACTATACCTACTATACTTTACCTATACTTTATACATAACATGCAGAAACACCATAATGGTCCTTTAAAGGACAATACCGGCAATATTGCATGTTTGAGCCCAATATATACAACCTGCATACATGTTATGTTAATCAGTTGGTCACACTGTCTGCATTCCTTTAATTGTAAATTCTTTTAGTTCATGGAAGAATAACATTAATCTGAGCTTCAGTTATTTTAGCTGTAAGAGTGAAGTACTATAGCTGGTCTGGAAGCCATCCAGCAGTTGGTGTGGGACTGTGCATGTGTGTGTGCGTGTGTGTGTGTGGGGCTTTGATGCTGGCTCTCACTCCTCTGAGATAAGATAGGCTCTCTGGCAGCAGCAGCAGTAGCAGAGACACACAGATATGAACACCTCAGGCTCTTATCACCAGGACCATCACGGTCTGGAAGCAGACATAACATAGGTTGGGGGTGAAAGGAGGGATGAAAAGGAGAGAGAGGAAGAGAAGAAGAGTCTTCTGTTGATTTTTTTTTTAAAGAATGAAGCTGTGCTGCTATTTCAAATTATCATGAATTTAGAATAACACTATACACCATATTTTCCCAACTTAAAATTTCCATCCAGAAAGCATTTTTACACATTTGTCTCACATTTAAGAGGCAGTGACAGGAAAATGTTTCCCATCAAACCCCGTGTAACAAATTTCCTTCTTTACACTCTTAATTATGTTACTTAAAACAGCTTATTTCCATAATGTCTTTAGGGCAGATCATTAATAACTCATGTCTTATTCAGTTTACTCTCACTGCTTGCTGTTTTCTACTCCATCGTTAGGGGTCGTGCGTCCACTGGAGAACATTTTTTTTTTTTTTTTAANATTTTTTTTTTTTTTTTAAATCTGCTTTAGTGGGCAACACACACGCACACGCACACACAACTAATTTAATTCTGGGGTAACACGTGCTTCATTACAGCAGATTTTACGAGTTCCCAACCCAAATTACCCACTTTCAGAGGTATTTTCTAGGTATAAATCAATTCATGGTGCATCCATATTTAGCGCAATCAAACCATAGAAAACATAAGTGTAATCCAATGATAATTTTGAGAAACATACTCTATAATATAGCCAACCGCAACACTTTAAACTAATACACAGCCGGCGGAAAAAAAATAAAATACTATAGTAATAACATGGGAGTTAAAATACCAATTAAGTAGGCTCATGATGAAGTCATTACAGTCCCTAAAATCACACACACACACATACACACACACACACATACACACACACACACACGTTAAATACAATGTAGATAAAAATTGACGTTTTTATTCTAATAGAAAAGCTCTTATTCTGCAGCGAACAAAATATGGAAATAACCTTATGATGTTAGACTTATCCTTGTAGAGCTCCACCTCTGCCTAAGTGCGCACAGAGTGGGCGGTTTCAGGACACACACACACACACACACACACGCGCGTATGCGCACGGATATTATGGACTGCAACCTGCTGATGCCTGTTAGACTCTCTTACACACTCTCTAGCAGCAGCTGGGTGATTTGTCCCTTCAGCGTAACTCTGGAAAATTATATATTTTGGAGAACAGATGCATTAACTTATGTAAAATGGCTTCTTTCCGAGGAGTTGTTATTATTTTACTTGTAAACGCTGTGCCAAACGTTTCCCTTTGATCGGATTTGATTTAGATGTGCTGGAGCGCTCAGAATATAGTTTCACATGGTGCCATTTAGCAGGAAAGCGCGCTGCGGGAATCAGAAATGAGAGCAGGGCCAACACTATTCTGCGCGTTTTGCATCGGGAAGTATTCCAAATGGCTTGATACGCGTTTCTTTTTTCGCTTTTGATCTGCGGCTGTGACAGCAAATAGCGCGCCGGGACTTTTTGGTTACCATTACGCACAATTACAACTGGATCGGCGATTGAAGCTCCAAGCCAGACACACTTGGGACTCCGGAGAGCACAGCGGGACAACACCATGACCAGCTGCTGGCTTGCCTTAGTCGGATTGTGGTGGAGCGCTTATTATTGCATGTTCCCAGTCGCGGGGAGTAATTATTCACTGGATGGAAACAACGAAGTGCACCCGGGTTTCACCCACCGGCGGCTGCGGANTAATTATTCACTGGATGGAAACAACGAAGTGCACCCGGGTTTCACCCACCGGCGGCTGCGGACGCACGAAAAAAGAGAGATGCAGAAGGAGATCCTGTCCATCCTCGGGCTGCCGCACAGACCGAGACCGCATCTGTCGCACGGAAAGTACAACTCCGCTCCCCTTTTCATGTTGGACTTATACAACACCATATCTAGCGAGGAGAAAAGCCAAGTGGAAGGCACGCTGGAGCGATATCACTCCGTGCGGGCGACCCAGAGCCCACATCTGGCCACGTATCAAGAAACTGCCTTTTTAAACGATGCTGATATGGTGATGAGCTTCGTTAATTTGGGTAAGTCGACTGAAAGACAAATCGCTTGTGCGTAATAGCCCTTCTGTTACATTTCGAGCGTTTCCAGCTGTTAGACTGAGGTATTAAGTAGAAACTGTCAATTTGCGAGATTGGATTGAAGTGCGAACAGGTGCTGCACACAAGCAAAGTTGGGCTTAATACTATCTAGATTTTAATTAGTTGGTGCAAATTAAATTGGACATTTTTGAAACGCCTAATTCCCTTTTTAATAATAATTGACTTTCACTTTGGATCCCCATACCTAAACTGAACTTTTAATTTACCATAACATCATTGAATACAAGAATTGCGCACAGCGGACGCATCTTTACGCACGTTTAATACTGGGTCTGTACAAACTTAACCACAGTCTTAGGTCAGATTCTGCAAACTGTTCTCGTTCCTCTGTGGATTCAACAAGCCGATGGAGTTCGTATTGTTAAACTCTTGTTTCCGATTATATTATCCTGCCTCAGTTCGACTACATGATTGATATCTTAAGGAGGAAAATAGAACGATCCTCACTAAACCATCAAGCAGCACCACTGGTATTTGTATATAAAGGGATATTCTTGCAGTTGACCTCCAGGGCTGTGAGTTGCGGTTTCTTTGTGTAAATTGTATGGCTGATGTTTGTGTTACCCAACCAGATTGCCTTTAATTAGGACCGATGACGATAAAGAGAGACACTTTAATCATAACGGGTTTGAAACATGAAAGCCCAAAGCCCTTCCTTCCATTAGCAGCTCCAGTGTTTACCGAGAGATTCTAAACAGAGTGCCTGAAGATAAACAGAGGCGCTGCCAGAGACAGACGCGTTGGACAAGGCGGCTTAAATCCAGATTGATTGTCATTCTTTTTGGGACATTGTCATTATTCGGCCATGGGAACATTAGGGAAGCATCACTGGTGAAGAATGTGGTCTGGTGGTGTTTCTGACTCTCAGAAGTGGAGGAGAAAGTTTTGATCTTTCATTTCTGGCCTTTACCTCTCTAATATCTACATATGATAATAAGAGGATGATCAAGAGGATTAGAAGTCAGGGACCGAGCTTGCAAATGCTCCTCCACTTGTTGGTCCTCTGAGCATTGGTGTTGCAACATGTGGTGATGAAAACCAGATATGCAGACAGGAGGAGGCCAGTCGTTTTGTTCTCAAATAACGAAGCCCCTCTGTTGGCTTCTGTGTGGGAGCGTGATGGTGGTGGCGTGGTGTTTGTGTGTCTGTGGTTTGGTATTCCTGTACTGTCAGTTTGGGTTTATACTCCCGTGTTGTTGCACATCTGGCTCTCCGCTTTGATTAATCACGTCCTGTGCATCTTTTGACAATTCCCTCAGATTTCTGTGGTGACCAGGGGATTAGGTTGCCATCTCCTCCACTTGTACACAGAGTCCTGACCGCCCTGGAGGAGGGATGGCTTCCTCCCTGAATGTGATTGTAATTAATGTCGGACAAGCCAAGGCTTTCCATCTGCTTTGCAAATAAGGCCTTGCACGACTACCGTGTGTCATCGCCATCCGATTAGTTTTTAATGTCTCTCTCTCTCTCTCTCTCTCTCTCTCTCTCTCTTTCTTGATTGGAGTGGTTTGCATTGAGTGACTTATAAAAGCTACAGCATAAAGAGGCCTGAAATGCTTCTGGGTGGTCCATCTTGTTGCAAAACCGGCCTAAGAATCTGGATATCATGTGTGGCTGAAGAGAAACTACAAATTAAAACCAAGACAAATGAAGGGAAGGAAAGTGAAACAGCCAAACAATCTGCCTGAAATCATTTGAAAAACATGCAGCAGGTTTCACACACACTCACACACACAGCTTAAGCCGAGCAATGAACATCACCTTTCCAGCATAAGCCATTGTCTATGCCTGTGAAACCAATAAAAAAGTGACAAAGACAGTAACTGCTCTGTTTACACTGTCTGAATGTATCACATCTCATCTGAATCCGGTTTCACCTGTTCACACTGCAAAAACTCTACATGTAAGAATAATCTTAGACATCGTGTAAACTGACCTATTGTGAAGAAAACGATGCCAGCGCTTTAAGCTCAGGCCTGAACTGATGTCTTGATGTCTTTCACAGCCAGTTTGCTGTGGTACCACAGATAGAGAGCTCATTTTCAGGGGGGGTTCTCTCTTGGGGGGCCAGACAGATTTAAGGGCTTCTGTGTTACATCCAGTCTCAAGTGTGCTCTCTGTGAACCACATGCCTCTTACCCCCCCGCCGCATGATTGATGTAGACCTCTCGTTCAGCCATCCGCCCTCCTTCAGCTTTCATCACTTGTTCAGAATGACCCATTGACTCATTGACGAGCAAGAGAGCAAGTGGTGGACAACTTCAAATTGGGGGGGGGACAGGAAGCATATTTTCCAGCTCCTTTTTCATCTTCATTCCTAGAATAACGCGTTCATCACTGTTTGCCTTGTGGACATCCTGCTTTCCACTGAGTTCTAGTGAAGTGACACTGTGTTGTGTGAGTCACGCTGTGTGACACACTTACGGCTCCTAACTTGTCCTGTGCTCCAGTAATGGCGGCAGTCCGTTTGTTAACTAGAGTTTAGGCTTGAAGATCTGTTCACATTTGCTGAAAGTGGATTTCAAGAGAGTGAAAAAGATGGTTTATCCCTGAAACAGATGTTCATAGCTGAAATCAAGTGGTTTTTAACCAGTGGTTTTTAACCATCATGCCTCTTTTAAGGAGCATACCGGTGATTTTGCATGTTTGAGCTCAATACAACTCTGCATGTTACACGTTACGTTGCTGACAACAAGTTTACAAAACATGCTACTAGAGCAACAAATTTTACAACTTTTTTCCCCACTTTTCAGACTGCAATTGGTTTCAGTTCATTTCAACACGCTATTAAAAAATCTACTTTTTGACACTTGAAACTTGCTTGAGATAAGAAATCCTTCAAAGCAAACACAATGGCTATTAAATGTTTTGTGAAAGTTAGAGCCGCATGGAAAAAAATGTACGTCTTCGCCAGGAGAAGGTGGCTTTCACTGAGAAATTAAAATGACCGTGCCTTCTACAATTGTGCTTGAGTATTAGCAGGCGAAACGTTGAATTTTAAGGTGGGTATATCACCTGAACATTTAATTTTAAAAAATTAAGAGATTAAAATATGGTTTTATGTACTGGAGAATGGTTGGCAGTAACATAATGTGTATGCAGGTTGTATTTATTGGGCTCAAACATGCAAAACCACCATTATGGACATTTAAGCTGAATCAGCCTGAAACAAAAATCCCACCTAAAAATGTCTCTTTTTGCAATGAAATCAAGACTATTTCAGACATATTTAGAGAAACAAGGATGATCTCAGTGTGTAGAAATCATCTCAGTGATGCTGCTCCTTTTTATGAATCTTACAAGCTAATACATTGTTGAACGAGCGCAGCCAACCACTATTAGTAAGGCGCATCCCAGGAGAAAACAAACACAAGAGGTCAATGAACATTCACTTCATGAGGGCTGACGTATTGCTGAATAAATATCAGAAACCATGGTGAGGGCTGGAATAGCCAGCAGAGAAAATATGGCCATATTGCTATTCCTATCTGGTTTGGTTTTTGTGGTTGAGCTGTTGCTGTTTGGTTATGGTGAGTCAAGGATGCACAGAAATGGCTTTGGTTTCACGGGTCACAGAACAGGAACTCCAAATGTTGTTCCTGTGTCATCTGCATTTAACTGTGATGGGTTCGCTTCGTTTTAGCTTTAGCTGCCAGCCAGACGGACAGGTGAGGAGGCCTCGCTGAGCTTGACTTGGCACAGAGTTCAGCCAGAGCTCCCGTTGCTTGTTTACCCTCCCATCTTTCTCTGTTTGTCTCTGGGCTGCATTAGAGTGACGGCCCCGTAATCATCCAGGAAAATCCATCTAGTTTTAGTTTTCAGGGCTGATCTTGTTTTATTTTTTTCCCACAGTTAAATAGCATTTCATGATCCACAGGTGAACCACACCGTCTTATTTGTAGACTAATTTTTCTTCCAAGTTATTGCATCTCATTTTAAAGTCAACCCAGAGTCTGTCGAGTTAAATCAAGCATGCCTCCTGCAGCTCAAATATTTATAATTATTTTATGCTATTTTGCACTTGTCTGTCACCATGTCTACCCTCATTTTCTCCATCACCCTTTCTCCTCTCTCTCTCTCTCTGTCTTTGCACACTCCAGTGCATGGCTATAGCCGAGCTGTCACTAGCCCTCTTAGCTAAGTCAACAGCCCAGCATTCTACCAACCTACCTCCCACACTTTGAAGGCAAACAAGCCCGAAAACTTTAAGAAGTGAAGTGTGTTTTCAGAAGATTAGCCGGGTCTAGACAACCCTGGGCTTATTCTGAAATGAACTGCCCTTATTAAATGGCTGTTTTTCCTGTATTATGATGCCTGGCTGCATTTCTCAGGGTTTAAGCCCAGGTAAGCCACTTCCTTTGCACTGAAACGTGTCCCAAAGCCCCAGCATGACCAAATAATTAGCTGGGCGCGATCAAAGAGTCAATTGTTTGATGCAGAAAGGAGCTTTGGAAAATTTTTACTAAACCATTTTGAAATATTTCCTGTAAAGCCTGAGAGAGTCAAAACAGAAACAGAAGACCACCCATCACTCCACCTCAACTTTTAGCGTAGCGTAAACAGCATTAGCTAGCAAGGAATTCAAGATATGATGCAACAGAACGATGGATATTTTTTGAGACGTAAACTTGGCCGTTGGTACCTGCTCGAAATGTGAAGAAGTATTTCACGAACACGCCGCAATGTTTGTTTTCACATGTTTAAAACATCAAACGCATTACAGCCACTACAAGTTCACTCGAACTTCCAGTGATGCTCTGGAAAGGCCCAAGATATACAAATAATTCTGCTTATCGAGTTACAGTGTTGTAAAGTGCTTCCTTTTCTCTGGTGTTTGGATTGTATTTGGTTGTCAAGATCTCTGGCAAAACACACAAGTGCCTCAAGGAACAAACATGATCGATGGGGAAATCATCTCCGGCTAACTGGATTATGTCTTTTCCAGTCAGGTTTTATTTCTGTCATAAAACAAGAGGTGGTACAGAACAGCTCTATTGTTGATCTAAACCGTGTGTGTGTGTGTGTGTGTGTGTGTGTGTGTGAGATAACATTTTTGTCATCAGCAAATGGAAGAGTCGACTTGAACCCTTCACTGTGGGTTTGCACAAAGACCCCAAGGTCAGATTGTAAGAGAGCGTTCCATTTACGCCATCACACACACCATCCTCTTAACACCCCCATGCACACACATATCACTCCTCCACTCCCATGGCCACCCACACTGATGATATCACTCCCTCTCATGCCATAACTCTCCACCTTGACAAGATGGCTGCTCCGATTGGAGCTAAGTATGGAGATTATCACTCTTGCCATGTTTTTTCTTCCTCTGTCTTTCTTCTCCCATCAAGTTTCGAGTCTTGCTCGGACATTCCGGTTCCCTCTGAAAGGAGTGATAGCGGTGTGGGATGGAGGAGTGTAAGGAGATAAGGAGGTGAGGTGCGGCGTACTCCCAGCAGTTAACGATCTGTCGAGGAGTGTTGTAACCTTGGTGGAATATCTGATTGGAGCCCGCTGATCTCATTTATCAGCGCTGGGTGCAGGCATGGAGGAATTTGCTCTGTTTGCAGGACGACAGGGCGAGCTTCATTCTTTTGACTCTGCTGTCCTTTTCCTTTCTGTCTTAATATCTTAATATATATCTTTATATACTTCTCATTGCATTTTGTCTTGCTGCATTTACTAACTTGATTCCAAACATGCTGAGCAAACCTTTAAAAGGTGATAAATATTGTGATATGATGGCTCAAATATCAGGTTATTGGCCTGTTATTAAACTTTTGGCCTGTAGATGTCGTAACACACGGCATGGTCACACTGTGTTTAGACAATGCCCCGATCAACAGTAGAACTAAGGCATGAACACTCGTAGGCTGCCAAATCACGAACACGGCCATTTGCATTCGCTGGAACGTGCCGCCAAGCTGGAGGTCGCTGCAGTGATGAGCGAGAATTTTGCCAGTTTGTGTTTCTTTGTTTCATTGCTCGGTAATGATGTTTATAAATTCTTTATTAAATGGCATTAATCAAGAGGTTTTTTTTTTTTTTCACAGTTTAAAATGTTCATTGTCTTTTCATTTTTAAATTCTATTTCCTGGTCAATTCATTGATTGGTCACTTTTCAAGGATGATCAAATACTACAACAACGACTTGTATTGTTACTACTACTTAATTACTGCTGAATTAATAGGATTCCCTAATTGGAATATGAGGAAATGCATGCATTGGTATAATATTTACACGCCTGAATAAATCACCAATCGTGTAATCTAGTGATAGGATAGTCATACGTCAATTAATGCCAATTTTGTTGCCTAAATGGGAGTATAATCAAAGTTTTACTGTTCATGTAAACGTACTGAATGATGGTTCTATAAAGCCTGAAGAGCTGCTAACCATGAAGTTATTGATTAGTATTTAGTTATTGGGTTTCAGTGGAGAGTTGTGTAACTAATGATAGTCCAAATGTAGCTGTAGGTTTTCAGCTCCAACAAGAAAGAAATTCCCAAGAAAACACAGAATCTTTGCACAAATCAGAGGCATTTTAACCTTACAAACTTTAGCCTTAAGTCTGATGCCATTCAGAAGCGCTGAAAGTTTGAAAAGTCTGCTGTAACGATTCTATGTCCAGTAAGTGTAGTAAGTGCAATATAGTGCATGTAGTATATGTGAAATGTGTCTGTGCATGTGCACTTGAGTGTCTGTGTGTGTGTGTGTGGTGGAAAGAGGAACAGAGAGAGAGAGAGTGTGTGTGTTTGTGTATTTGTTGTCCTGCTTGGCGCACTCTCATTTAAAAGTCTAGTAAACCTGTCAGCCTTTGTTGTGTGTTTAGCTCTCTTTGATGAGGTCATGTAGAGGAGATCATTAACCTGGAATTAGTGTTTGTGTGTGTGTGGGTGTGTGTGTGTGTGTGTGTGTGTGTGTGTGTGTGTGTGTGTGTGTGTGCGGAAAAGAGGAACAAAGAAGCATGTAGAGAGGCGCAGATGCAAATGAGCCTCTGCGCACAAGTGGAGGATTTTGCATTTCAAAGAAATTAGGACCATAGTCGCATTTTTCTCACCTCAAGTAGTTCCTTCCTTGGTATTTTTAAACCTTTTTATGATGATAAACTTGATATTTCACAGGTCAGATGTTTAAAGCAAACACTCGTAGGTATGCCTTTGGAATTTCAGGTTCCACCCTGGTGTTAAAAAAGGTTGTGAACCTCTGAACCACTGAATGAGGCCTCGGCGTGTCCCTTTGTGCCCGGTAAACTCCGTCCATCCATTATCATAATGACCCCGTCGTTTGCTCTGCTGAGAGGCTCCTTCTGGTAATGGAGCTGACCACAGCCAACAGAAATGTCACGGTACACATTCCCGCCGTCACATTCTTCTGTGAAGCCACCGCGAAGCCTCCAGGGATTTTTTTTTTATCTCTAGTCAATAAAAAACAGACGAAGAGAGNAAGCCACCGCGAAGCCTCCAGGGATTTTTTTTTTATCTCTAGTCAATAAAAAACAGACGAAGAGAGAAAAAAGAGTGGAGAAAGGAAAGACATAAAAGCACACCCAGATGCTGCTGGAAGGCCGAGAAACTCAGGGGCAGACAGGAGCTGATTTAAAGCTTTTGGTGACCTTGAAGGGCAGAGGAAGGAGGTGTGTGTTTGTGTGTGTGTCTTCTCTGAAGGAGGTGTGTGTGTGTGTATGTGTGTCTTCTCTTGGGTGCATGTATAACTGTATGTAAATAAAGAACAATCAAAAATTCTTACAAGGAGGAAACATGATGTAAATCCTCATTAGCGTGGATACTTGTGTTGATTCTTTGTGGTCCTGTTGTTCAAGCAGCAAGTTTATGGATTTATGAAAGGAAAAGTTTGGATGCTCTTACATTGGACGGCTTTTATACCAGCAGGTACAAGACCAGGCTGATCAGTGTATTGTGGTTATCTAGTAAGGAGGTCTTGTCATTTATGTTTGCTGGTGGATGACTTTCCGTTAATCTGACCTGTCATCTCCACCAAGGAGGTTACGTTTTCACCCGCGTCTTTGTTTGGTTGTTAGCAGGATTACTCTAAAAGTTTTCAGTTGACTTGGAGGAAAGTTGATGGAAAGGTCCAGGGAAGGACCTGTTAAATTCAAAACTAACCAGATCCAGGAAGTTTTAAAATGATTCCTTAACACTGTGAGATACAGTGTTTTTTTGATATTTTGTCATTTTCTTCAAAAGTAATAAGCTAATCTCAATGAAAAATAATCAAGCATATTTATCCCATGACAGACTATCAATAGATGCAATTTGTTGTTACAAAGCATTGTTGTTTTTAAAAACATTTTAAATTTTTTACAAAAAACAAAGCAGTTAAGTCTTAATATTACAGTCACTTCTTTCTCTTTAGGCCAGGTTTATGATTAGAAAAAGGCTGATTTTGTCTAGGCTCCTTCGGCCTTGGTGGAGATGTGTGCTACAATGAGTGCCAATCTAGCTCTCTTTCTGATTTCCTACATTTCCCAGAATGCCTTGCTACAACCTGCAGAGAATCTGTTGCATTCAGCTGCACTGTATGCTTTGCAGGTGGAGAGGGTGATGGTGACAGAATGAAAGCAAGAGTTGTTCTGTTCTTTCTGAGTCACGCCATCTTTGACATCTTTTATGGCTGATTTGTTTCTTCCTCTTTTACTGTTGATTTCTTCCTGCATGATTCTTCGGCCCATAATGGAATCCCTAGAAGGCAGTTGTTAACTGTGAAGTTGCCAAAGTAGAATTTTTCCAATGTGCTTATTTATTTTAGCCACACTTGTTTGGTCAATCTGTGGGAATTAAAACAAAAAAAAAAAATACAGCAAGAAACGTCATGAACAAAGAAATGTAAACTATTTTTTTAACATATAAATTATTTAAGGCGGAGTTTTCCTTTAAGGTCAGTGTCAAAGGTTAGGAATGAACAGTCAATGCACCGCAGTCATTTCACACACTGATACAAACGTGTCTTTTCATGTATGTACAGTATACACACACACACACACACACACCCCACAGGCATGTCACATTAGACAACCAGGAGCAGAAAGTCTTCAGACGCCGGTCTCGCAGGGAAAGCTGCTCCCCTCGTCTTCTCATGTGTTCCCAGGCTGTTCGTCTCTCTAAAGAGGACGTGCCTGAAACAACAAGCGTGGGTCCACAGCGAGAAAAAAAGGCCCCCTGTGAGCGCCAACGCTCCTGACCCTCCAGAGCAAGTAGCCTCCCTTTCAACTGCCCTGCCGCTGACAAATTTACGAGCCTGAGGCTGACCTACGGGCTGACTTTCCAAACATGATACCGACAGGAAAACAGTCAGAGACGGGAAGGATGGAGGGAGGCAGAGCAACAGAGAGTGGGAGTGAGCAAGAGGAAGATAACCTAATTTATCATTCGTTTTACACCTTTTTTGAAAAGTTGCAAATGTACGACTCAATTCAGTCAGATTAAAGCGATTAAACAGACATCACTAACATCATAAACCTCTTCTCTTTTTTTGAGGGACAGTAGATTTGATAGTTCTGTTAGATTATATCTGTTTTTTTCGCAGATATTTTAGAATGTCCAAAGCCACTGAACTGAAATCTCATATCATAATTTCATCAACAAATGCATTTTCTTCATTTTTTTTATCATGTGTTTTCTTAACTTGCTACAGTTAATATGTTTGGAAATCTTCTCTTTTCTCTCTTTTGGTGCACATACTGTGAATTCTGTCCAAGTTTGGGTGCTGTTTCAGGTTATGGCTAGAGTAAATGCTCAGTCTCTGCCTTTAAAAACCTCTTCCTCTCTCTTCCTCATCCTCTCTGTCTCTTTCTTCTCTATCTCTCTCTCTCTCTCTCTCTCTCTCCATCACTGTCTTTCCCACTGGATGCTAACCCCAAATGGAAAACTTACTGCTGAATCGACATTGGTCCAGAATGTCTCAGGCCTTTGTGGTTGATGGACTCTTGGCCCAGGAAACATGCGGTTAGAATTTAAGATCTAATCCGGATCTGAGCTTTCAACCATTTGAAGATTTTCATTTTTAAGCAGCAACTCCTATGCTGCGTTCACGTGCTGATGTGAAGTTAATGAAATTCAGAACTTCCAGCAGCTATTTTCTTTGAAAATCAAACCTGACAGACAAACTATAAACAGAATTTTGTTATTTCTTTATTATGAAGGATGCACTTTTGTCTCTTCCTGTTCTCTTCTTTTGGATTCTGACAGAATATTGCATGTACAGTATAATGTAGATCAAATCTCTTTATTAAACCCCAAAAATGAAATTAATAACACACTTTAAACATAACCAAGTAGCTTAATGAGCTCATTCATTTGCACTATAAAGTGTGTAGATTTGAGCATTTCTCCACCCTCCTTTGCTTCAAAAACAAAGAAGACACACGCCTCTGACACGATGTTTAGAACTCTGCATTATACATTAAGGGAATAGCGTTAAGGGAAGAGTTCCCACTGGGGCCACCCGTACTGAAAACATACATAATTTTGAAAAGCAGGTCTGTTGTGCATTTCCGTGAATCTCAAATAACTTGAGGAAAGCCAGCGGCCTGTACGTCTCCATCTCATCACCATTGTGCTGACATTGTGGACAGATGCATTATTAGAATCGTTGATTATTTTCTCCCAATTTCCCTTTAGGCCCACCTGCTTTTTGAATATCCAGGTATCCGGTTACCTTGGCGGTTTTGGCTGTGTGTGTGCGTGTGTGTGCGTAAAACAAGTAGGAGGTCTTACACGTAAGTCAGATTGAAGCTGGACTAGAGTGATTTATCAGTGGATCATGCGCTCTGCTTCATAGCCGCTGAAATGCATTGTGATCAGCGCACACTTTCCAAGGGGAATAAGCGCGAACTGCCTCCATGACAGAGAGAGAGGAGGAGGGTAAAGAAAGGCAGATGAAGCGGAGAGGATTGGGATGAGAGAGGGAAGAGAGGAGGAAAGAGGAGAGTTCACAGTGAGAGGGAAACGTCACACGGCGAGCTCTTGTTCTGCTGGATCTCTACCTTGCGGCTCTGGAATGTCAAGCCACCAATATTTTGACTTCTCCTTTGGAAACAGCTGTGTTTCCCTTTTTCAAAGATATTTTTTCCTTATTTATCGGATCCCTCAGGAGAGATCTGTCTCCTGGCCATGACATCGGCTTCCTCCTCTAAATCTGGAACCAGATCGGCCTAGCCCAGATACACGTATACACACATGCACACATGTGTGCGCACACACACCTGCTGCCCTAGAGCAGACATGCACAGCAAATTGCTATAGCAGGCCTTTTTACTGCCTGAACTGCTGCACCTTTCAGAGGCACGCACACACACACACACATACACACACAAATAAGTAAGTACGGATACACTTGTAGGTAAATGCAAATATAGACAAGTTAAGGCACACAGTGACACGTGAGGCATGTTGCAGACCACGAATGAGTAAATAACATGGTCTACTGTACATTTAAATGCACCACACACACGCATGCACGCACAGGCTCAATCTTCAAATGGCTTTCTATAAATTCTGACAGGCCAATAAAAGCCGATTATTCTTGCTCATCGTCCTCGAATTGACAGCATGAAAAGGAGGCCTGGTAAAAATTTAAACCCACAGAAACGCTTTGTTCAGAATGAACTCTCTTCAGAAACCGCAGGAGTAAATCTCCATTTGGGGAACATTCACTTTGCACTAAATGGTGGCCGATCTCTACAGCAGCTGAGGGAGCCATTTCTAAGAGGCTCCGAGGTCACGACCCAAGAGAAAAGCAGTAGCCATCATCGCCCAAATAAATTGCCGAGGAAATGGAGCCGAACATCAAGGACAGAGATTCTTGGAGGAAAAAGGAACAAGATCAGAGGTTTATTTTTTGAAACATTCAGACCTCCTATATGCCATGATCATTGATTTCCCCAATAAATACAGACTTAATGTTATCTTTGAAAACTATTATGGGATTTGCTTCCATCCTACATCTGTGGTTTTACTTTGTTGCCAAACAACATACTCAAAAATCACTTAAATTTAAAAAATCCCTGATAGATGAGCTGCTTGGCTTCAAAGTAAATAACTATTATTTGATTTTTTTTTTTTTTTTTTNTTTTTTTTTTTTTTTTTGACTATTTGACTGTTATTTTTATTATTTGATATCAGTGAATTGTAGTGTTCAAAAGTTTGGAATCACTCAGAAAGTTTTATATTTTATTTAGAAATTGATACTTTTATTCACCAAATTGGCATTAAATTGATTTATATTTATAGTCAAGACATTAATAATTACTGCTGGAAATGACTGATTCATAATTAATTGTTCACATGAAACTGTGAAGTCTCATTTTCAGCAGCCGTTACTTCAGGGCCAGTTCATTCTTAATTAATCATGTTTAAATGCTAATTTGCTATTAGAAACACCTTTGTAATTGTGTTAGCACACCTGAAACTCATGAACATCAACTTCAAATAAGCAGGTAAATTGTCTTTACTTTAGTTGCAAGGTACTGTCATTCCAAAAGTTAAATTCTGGGTTCAAAAATGGCCAGAACAAAGCAGCTTTCTCATGAAAATGTAAATCTATTGTTGTTTTGTGTATTTAAGACTATTCCATGTGTCAGATTCTCAAGAAACTAAAGAATTCATACAAAGGTGTCCAACACTGTCTGGAGAAGAAGCAAAAGGCCCAGATGGACATGTCATCTGCAACGGTAAAAAGATGACTCCAGTCATCCTCCAATATTATTAATGTCTTGACTATATATTTAGATCAATTTAATGCCACCTTGGTGAATAAAATGATCAATTTCTATCTAAAACATGAAAAATTATGGGTCATTTCCAAGCATTTGAAGGCTAGTGTGGGTTCTGACAAACCCTCATCTGCTGACCACCTAAATGTTTTCCCATGTATCTTATTGCAACCAAAGGATAGCAAATCCTGAAAACTCAGTCTTCTGTAAACTGTGTATCCTGTTGCATGCAGTACATTGTGAGATTAATGATTTTGGTTTCGGAGTTGTTGTTGCTGTTAGTAACATACATTATACAGTGTTTGGTGTCACTGGTTTTGTTTATGAGTACAGTGTTTGGTTGCATTTATTTTCTTGTTTGTGTCTAAATGAAACAGGCAGAAGTTTTTCTGCCAAATTGGCTCCCAAAGTGAGCAAGAGAAGAGACAAAATGGAAACGTACCAACCCTCTGCAAAAACTACACTTCCTGTTTGATGCTTTTATCCAAAAGCCCTATGAGCAGCATGAGTCTGTTCATTTTTATTATTATATCCATGTAGCAAATTAAACCTTCAACCATGGCACGATTAAAAGGACCAAACTGGTGATTGTGCATGTTTGAGCCTAATATATTCAATTTTCATACGTTACATTACTGACAATCATTTCCCAAGGTCTTTCTATCAATCTTTCTATCAATCAGACAGGCGAGCTGACACATCAAGTGTTTGTCTTCCTTTACAGGAAATATTCTGGATAGTCATGGATCATGTTTTTCTTTGTATTACTATCCCACATTTCTATCGAATTTTATCATTATCCTTCCATTCCTGTGAGTACGACATAATAAAAGTTCCTGAATCTTCTTTATGAAATTAATTTAGATAATTACATTCTCATCATAAAACTGACAACCTGTAAGCTTTTGATAGTCCTGAGTCTTTATCACAGTGATAAATCTGACATCTCGACCACCTTTAGGTTAAACAGTAGATCTCAGCTAATGCATATCAGCTCGACTAAACACTATAAACTTAAAGGACCATACTGACCATTTTGCATGTTTGAGCCTAATATATTCAATTTTCATACATGTGACGTTACTGACAATCATTTCCCAAAGCATACTACTGGAATGGTGAATTAAACATTTTTTTCCTACCTTCCAGCCCACCATTGGTTTCAGTTCATTCTGTACGCTATTAAAATCAACTTATTGATCCTTGAAATGGATAGGTAATCCATTATTGTGAACAAGACATGTATTCAGGAAGTTTTGTAATTTTGGTGTTTAAGCATAATAAAAAGCGTGGCGTGAATGTATGTCTCCACCAGGGAGACATACATTCAAAAGAAGACTATATTGAAAAATTTATTTTATATTTAAAAAAAAAAATTTATATGCGTTTATTTTTCAATAAACACATTTTAAATGCGTTTATTGAAAAATTTAAACAATCATGACTTTATAAGGCTGCGTAACTATTAGCAGGTGAAACATTGATTTTTAAGGTGGGTGTATCGCTTGAATATTTGATTTTGAAAGATTAAGAGATTTTTCAAAATATCAGGAAAGCTGAAATACAGTTTTATCCTTTGGGAAATGGTTGTCAGTAACGTAACATGTATGAAAATTGAATATATTAGGCTCAAACATGCAAAATGGTCCTTTAAAAAAGAAAAGAAATGTTCAGGTGTCTCAACTTATTATAGCCTATTACCTGTTTGCGCTCCTAACATCAAACAGAGATCAGGGATTAATTGGTTAGCATATATGATGCTAACCAATCAATCTGCTTGTCATTTTTGGTGTCATTTGCAGTGAACAGCCAGTAAATAAAACAAGTGTAATCAGGCTGAACTTTGCGAAAGATTAGAAATGTTACATCACAACAATCTTTTATCGAAAAAGGCAACTCGGTGACTCGCAGTCCTAATGCATTTAAATGGACTACTTCTTTTTTTTTCTATTGAAGTACATTTTACTTCTGATTCTACTTCAGTAAGAGTATAAGTAAAGTAACAGTATGCTTGCATAGGATTTCAGAAGTCATGTGGATCTACTGCGCACCGGATCAAATCCCGTGTGAAGACAGTTCATCCAAGTTAAAGCGAAGTCTAGGCCACCATTAGCCTGACCAGAAGCTGTTGTGACAGCTGCTCTCCTGTAGAATTACATTTTTATTAACATCCCATAAAGTGGAGGAAAAAAATTCTGCGTTGTTTATTTTCCAGCTCATTTCTTTCCTGATTTCACGGAATTTCCTTCTAAATCTGAAAAAGATGTTACAGTATCTTTTGTTGACAGCTCATTGGCTCGAATTGGCGTCCAATGAAATGAAGACGTGTTTTTATAGAGGCTTTTGGGGAAATCGCAACTGGCAATTAGTGTCAGTGAGTGTTTCTCTGTGGCCATTTAGACCTTTAAGTGTTCTGACAGGCTCACACGTAACAATTGATTATTGGCATGGGTATAAAGGTTGAATATATCATAGCAAAGTTCAACTTTTAATGTGCTTAAATGCATAAACCATCATGGTCACATAGGCTACACTTACAGATGTGCATCTGGCTGGCTAACATCGTGAGGACCCTCCACTGATTATTCATTCTTTATCGTCAAACCCAAACTTTGTAACTTTCACCAAGACATGCTGAACTTTGAGACTTATCCCAAATATGCTTCTAATTCTAACTGTGTTCCTAAACAAGCTTCTTATATATACAAAATAGATCTGTCTTTGCAAAAATGTCCTCAGTCCAAAGGTCAAAAGGGGATCTAACAAGGACAGAAAAATGGGGACATTAAAGCACATTTAAATGTCCCCATAGCAGAGTTAGTGGGTTCTGTCCTAGTAAGAGTAAGATCGGTAGATAAGATGGAATGAAATCTCTTATTGACACACAGGTATGACACATCGAGTTACCTGGAGGCCGACTAGAGACTCAGCAAAGACTCGATGACTGCTAGCACTCGGCTGTCAGTCCATTGATGAAAAATACTGATATTACTCAGTCCAACAGCCATACCTCGGATATCTATCTGTTAGCAAAGCCCAGGCATAGAGGCAATTACAGCAAATTATCCGCCTCTGGGTCAGACACACACAGTCTCACACACAAACTCACACACATTGTGCGCTCACAGTAAATCTCAAAAAAAAAAAAAAAAAAANAAAAAAAAAAAAAAAAAAAGATAGATTTGCGTCCAAAATTTATTTTATCTTCTTGTATGGAATGCAGAGCAGTGGTGATAGACCTAAATATGGTGAGGAGAAGTCAAGCACTGTGCCTGTGTGAAAGTGTGTTTGTGTGTGTCCTGGGATGGTGCGACTGACATTATGTGTCAGGCTTTTGGATGGCTCAGAAACCCAAATGGTTTTTAAAGGATTATATGGAGGTTGATGGCTGCAGAAAAATGCGATGATACGGTTCAAATGGGGCCTTTGTTGCTGGGGATTCCTGTCCATTGAGGTCATTATGTAACCTGTGGGAGGTAACGGAAGAAGAGCAGGCTGGATATCCAGGCCATCGACAAATGTGTGTGTGTGTGTGTGTGTGCGTGCAAGAGGATACTTTGTGTCCGCAGCAAATAGGCTGAAAACCCTAAAGTCTTTTTCCAGTGTGAAAATCAGAAGGCCTCTCAGGAAGTGTGGTGTCATTTTGTTTCTTGCATTTGGACTACAAGCGCTTATTGGTTCAGTTCGTGTCAAAGTTTTCACGGAATCTGTTTGTCATCAGCGGCTGCATGGCTTTTATACTCTGATGCCTCAAGTGAAATGATGTAAATTTATATATTTTTTAAAAAATCATGGCAGCTATTGAAATGGCGTGATGTGGTGTTCCTTTTAACTTTCAGTATTAATGTTTGGACTGAGGTGTTGCTAAATATAAAATATAGATGTTTCATTTATGTGGTAATAAATTAGATTTGAGTCATTTTTACATGCAGTCCAAACATCAGCTGTATTTCTTATATTTCATCAGTTGTATTTCTTATATCACATCAGTTGTATTTCTTATATTTCTATGAGCTTTCCTAAAGCAGGATAAACTGTCTTTGTGAGCAGCTTCTGCTCTAGTTTTCCCAGACTGACTTTCTTGTCTTTGTAGGTGGTATTCTGCGTCAGCCATGGTGTCTTGCTGCTCGTGTGAACGACTCACTTTTTCATATTTATTCCAAACAAACCCCTGTTATTGCTGCTGGAAACATAAAACGCGCCACTTACTGTAAACCCGAGGAGTTTTCCCAGGAAAGACGTAACCTGGTGCCTGATGTTTAGAACAATAAATTTAAGTCGAATCACTGTTGTGTAGCTAAACAAATGCATTTATCTGAAATTATCGCAGGTTATTACTTGAACTTGAAATGTTCAAACCTTTCAGTATCTAGCCCAGTGGTTGTTAAACCCGTTTTTAGCGCTTGGTGCTGTCAGGAGCCTTCAGCGGTAATAATTAATGTGCTATAGTCGCTGCACTGATTCCTGCTGGACACACAGACTCCGACTCTCAGCTGCTGTTCTCTGTTTGTTAATGGGCCTTAACAGCCTGCAAACGGCCACTCTCGCTGCCTCATATCCTTGCTATGGACTGATGCTCCTGCCTGGCTGTGAATTCTCACATCACTGGTTTTTGGGACTGTGAATGGATGCTGTGCACCAGAGGGTGTGTGTGGGATTAGGAATGCGACCAGTGTGTGTGATCTCATAAAGCGTGTATGTCCTTATTCTTTTTGCATGTCGTTACCTGTGTGTCCTCGCGTGGGTTTTGTGTGCCGACATGCATTGGACATAAACTCTCCCCCTCACCAGCGGCCCTTGGCTGGTCCTATGGTGCTCAGTGTGTCGGCTTTGATGCTGGGTCAGGGGAGAAGATCAGAGCGCAGGATGAGTTTCCAAAGACACACACATACACACACACACACCCATGCACAGGCTAATGATGAGTCCCGGTGGACCCCCAGGTCCTCGATTTCTACCTCAGCTCCATGAGCTGTCCTGCCAGCTGCACGACTACAAAGGGCCAAAATAGTCAGCAGAAAGCGGAAACAGCTCCTGGGGTCAGCCAAGCATAGCGGCAAGACCTCAGGCAGTTCACACCACAGCGGTGTGTGTGTGTGTGTGTGCTTGAAGCTAGTAGTTTCATTGCAAATTTCTTCTGCATTGCGAGAATCAACAGATGTTTCTGTCTTCCGACACAGCATCAGTGCCAAAAGGTTAAAAAATATGAAGCATAAAATCTGGCTCGAGCCTTTTCAGGAACAGCAGCGTTCACAGCAGAAAGATCTCCTTTTAATGAGATGTTTTACTTTCTGAATGAAATAGTGGCAGTCGCTGAAGAGCGGAGATCATATCAATGACACAAGTTTCCATCGAGAGTGAGTCTTAACACTGTAATTAGATGTGACTGAGCAGAAATTAATGATAAATGGAAGATGTAGAGATATCTGAGCTATCCTCAGAAACCATCGAGTCTAAAAGCAAAACCAGACAGATTATGGGCTGTAATTACATAAACACAGATGGATTCTTGTCATGCCTTTGGAAAACCAGAGCATTTTTTTATTGATTTAGCTGACAGGTTCTTGGTGTGCGAAAATTTAATTGAATGGTGTTTTTGCGAAAACGCCTGCTTTTTTGATTTGTGCACTCTCTTCCCTTTCTTTGGTTTATTTTAATTCTGGGTCACGGTGTTTCCTTCACTGCAATCCATTGTGGGCCCGAGGAAATACTAAATTACAGATTTAATTACAAAGCAAAGCTTTTTATGAGAGTCTTCAGGATCCCTGTTGGCAAGCGCTGCATATAAAGCCTCCGTGATGTTTGGTAAGTGAGAAGTTACTGGAATCCTTGCTTGTTGTTTGGAAAAGTTTTACTGCTAAAATTGTTCCCAAGTTAGTTCAGCAAGCTCAGTGATTTCATTCATCTAAATAATTTGAGCCAAGGCAGGAAGATCTCACAAACCAAAGCATCTAAACGGCAATATTCACTCTTTTCCTGTTTAGACAGAGAGGAAGCAGCAGGCTCTGTGTTGTGACATTAAAAAGAATAGCTTGACCAACTCTCCTTTGCATAAGATACTTATAGGCACTTTATTGTCCTGTGTATCATGTCCCAAGAACTAGCCTATTCAATAATAAGAGATGTAATTATTTTTTAATTATTTTTTGATGGATGACTATAACATTCTAAAAAGTATGTGTGAAACAAATATTTTTTCTTTTNTTATTTTTTGATGGATGACTATAACATTCTAAAAAGTATGTGTGAAACAAATATTTTTTCTTTTGCCAATTATTTGGAGAAAGCATGGAACTTGAGAAAACATGCACTGCACCCCATGAAGATATTCTCTTATGTTTTTGCAACAAGTGTTTGTTTACAGAACTGGAAATGAAATGAAATAATATTTCTTGTAACCCCATACCATATGAGGTAGGCCATTTAGGTAAAGCCACATAACTAAACATTCATTCATTCATTCATTCATTATATAGGCACTTATATCTCTACACCTTGCAAATAGCATCAGCATTTTATTCTACAATGTGAACAGTTCCAATAAAGTTCTCTTTCTAGAGGGAATTACCAGCATTAATAAATATTAAATAACTGCTGTGAGGGATTTGGGTCCAGTTGGAGTAACTCTAGTTGTTTTTTATGCTATTAGATGTTTAAGAAAGGACCCGTATGTTTCTGAATTGTGGCAGTAATCTGGAAGTGATCAATCAAACTACTCCTTTTGTGTTTTGAGACTTTTTAAACATAGATGATGCATTTTAATTGAATGTAGTTTAAACTAGCATGTACCTAGCACTGTTCTCCTGCTCTCTCTCTCTCTCTCTCTCTCTCTCTCTCTCTGCTTANAGCATGTACCTAGCACTGTTCTCCTGCTCTCTCTCTCTCTCTCTCTCTCTCTCTCTCTCTGCTTAACTATCATCAAACTGGTCTTACTGACAGATCTAATAAGAGCTCCCATAAGTACCTTATTATCTGGGTCACAGGTGCTGTGTTCTCTGCCGTCGCTGCTCCGAATGTTGTAAAATCTACCATAGCAACACTATAAAAACATTTTCCCCTTACACTGGTCAAACATATGAGGCCGTACAGTAGATACTTTTGAGAAAATCATCCATAAAGTTTGCTTTGCACATTGCCAACTGAAAACTGAAGGAGAGTTTTGGCGAGGTGGTTGTTGGTTGTTTTGCTCTGTGGTTGGGAAAAGTAGAAGGGATGTAATGCAGATTGGACAACATCAAGAGATCATCATGAGAGACGCCGCCGACCCCAGACGACAGCCTGTCAACGGCAGCCGTCCTCTCCGACGTTATCCTGATTTTCTGCTTCAAATCTAACACAGCAATTCCATTTTTCCTTCTTTAAAATGTTTCATTTTCCTTCTTTACCTCCTTCCTAATCTCATTATGATCAAGTAGATCTTATAGAAAGTAGATGTTTTTGCCATTTCTCATCTGAGCAAAAAGATAATGGGATATTAACAATAAATAGAAAAGCTGTAATTTAGTTTCAGAAGCAGAAATTTACTTCCAGTGTTTCCTGAGTAACTAGAATCTGGCAGCTCCTGTTCTTCGTGTTTTACTCCAGAGGATGTGGATATCGATCACTGTCAGAGTCATTTTCTTCTCTTCTTCTATCTTGTCCGTCTGTTTGTCCACTCATCTGCCTTCCTCCGCCTGCACAGACAGCCTTCTGGCTCAAAGCTTCACTCACTCGTCTTTCTTTCAGCACTTTATCCCTCTTCCTTCCTTTGCTCCTTAAAGGGAACACGTCTCAGTTGTAAAACTCACCTGTCATGTTCGACTTCCAGTCTGTGTTTGCAAACATGAACAGCACTTTCAGCTCTCCTGAATCTGGTTTGTAGTGCGCTGAGAGGTAACTTAGTAGGTCTATGAAGACTTTTTTAAACTATTTTTGTGTTCTACAATTTATTAAATTATAGAAGTTGATTGATAAGTTCTGACAAGTGTTCGACATGTCACCCGTGCTGTATGGGTTTTATCCCAATTACATAGACATTATTTTCTTGGCAGTGCAGTAAATCTTCCACAGCTAACTGACAGCAAAAGGGTTCCAGCAAAATCCTTATTTATGTTTGGGGAAAGGCAAAAGTCTGAGGAAGCCAAAATCAGGTGACTAAGGTCAGTGCTGTGCTTATTCAAAGCCACGCTCAAGGTCTAAAGTTATTAAAAAAAAAAAAAAAACCTAAGGGATCGTTCACTCCTACAACAAATGTTTTTCCCATTTCCTCACTTCCTTATATGTCAAGGTCAGAACTTATCAATCAACCCTTTTATTTAGCACTACTTTCATCCTATATTTACAAAAACTAGGCCATAAAGCGTGTTTGGTATTACTTACAGTAATTAAGTGGATACATGCAATAATTAGTGAATAGCGTGTAAATATACAGACCATATGAATACACGACAGGAAAAGATTCCCAGGGTCAAGAAGTGTTGAAGGTCTGCCAGCTATAAACGTGTGTGTGTGTGTGTGTGTGTGTGTGTGTGTGTGTGTGTGTGGGACAGGTCAGCAGAGCCAGATGTTGCGCAGGTGGAAATTAGAGAACAGCTTCTTTCCGTGCGTCTGAGTGGATCTGCAACTCGTCCTTCTCACTCTCTCCGTCTCACTGTGACTGTCGCTTTCCTCATCCTCAACTCTCTTCCTCCCTCTTTCTGTCCCTTTGACTGGTCTCTCTATCTTCATCTCTCACTATATTTACTGACATACAAATTATGTTTTTGCCATTACTTTTCTATTAAGCCTTTCAAAAATTAGGATATTCCTTAATAAATTTTGCTCTTTTTGACCTTGTCTGTTTCTTTTATAATCTTCCTTCTTTTCTCTATCGTCTTTTCTCCTCTTCTTCATCTCTTTCTTTCACTTTTCCATCCATCTATGCTTGTCTACCTCTTTTTCTCTTAAACCCAAGCCATATCTTCTCTTTTTCTCTCCCTCCCTTCCATCATCTTCCTCTTCTCCCTCTTTCACACTCACCAACTCTCCACTTTCATTTGCTTTCTGTCTCCTCCTCTCCTCTCTCTTTCAGCAGATTAAATCATTGAGGTTTTGGGTGAATCATCAGAGAAATTCCTTGCCATCCTCACATTTGCTGTGTAACCTTGACTGCCTCTGTGTGTGTGTGTGTGTGTTTAAGTGAGAGCGTGAGAATGAGAGAGAAGATCGTGGATTTTGTTTAAGGAAATCTCAACTTAGTCATTTTGTTTGTTCGTGTGTATATATACATGAACTCGTGGCCAGGATTGGGAATGTGAGAGCACAATAAAACCATGTAACACACACACACACATACACTTTCTCTGCACTTTCCCTGCACTTTCCATTGGCTGCTGTTTGCACCAAATCACTAATATAATCACAGAATCCCATTTTCCCATCTTTAGAATCACTCTAAATGGATTCCTCTTGGAATCATCCAAATCTAAATCCCCTTTCCCTTCTGTGTATTCCCGTCTCAAAGCTCGTGTCATGGTAAATTAGTATGGAGGTTATGCTCCCTGTGCTCACCGTGTGATGACTTCCCTTTGATTTTACATGTGAAACCTCCGCAGATTCAAATTGAATTTCAAGCTGAGAAGGCGGAGAGGCGGCTGGAATGCTACTTAGCAGCAATACTGCGTCTGCTGCGCGGCTTTGCATTGATAAAAATCTGTGACACTCTGGGATGTGATACAGGATGCTGCTCAGAACAGCTCCCATCCCGGAGATAAAAATCAAAAGACGAATCAGGCTTTTTCAGGTTTGATGTGGGAAAATACGTGTCAAACGAAATGTGTTCTGTGAATTTCGTTAAAGCCAAATGAAATCAGTGCATAAATATTTCACCTCGGTGGAAGTATTTTCTCCTTTGGCCGACATCTCTCTCTCTTTCTCTCTCGTACGATCACATTAGATTTGTGACACTTTACAGGAAACAGATAGAAGAAGAAGTTGCCAGCTTGAATTCTTGAAGCAGCTGAGTAAATCAGAAGGAGTAACAGTGTTCCCTTCTCAACAAGGCCTTTAATCCCCCATAGTGCTTCATTGGAGCTGCTTACTGGTGTGTAACTGGATCTAGTTTGGTTAAAAAAAAATCAGAAAAATGTATTAACAGCTTAAAAATAAAGCTTAGCTAACAATGCTAAGATAAGTGGTGGATAAAGTCCCTCAAAATAGAGATATTGCTTTAAAAATGTACTCTCTTACAAGTAAGTAGAAAAAATACTTCAGTAAAAGCAATTAAGGATACGTTTTTAATTTTACTTAAGTATCAAGAGTATTATTTTGATAATAAATGTACTTATGCATTGAAAGTAAAAGTAAAAATAGGCTTGCTGCCATTTGTTGAGACTCCTGACTGAATTTAGCCAATTCTTCTCATAATAACATCACTTATCACTAATTACAACCAATTAAACATCAAATTATTAACTGGAAGTATTTAATAACTTAAATGTGGATCTGGTACCATCATCTGTTGTAGTAAAAAAATATAAGATTGATGCTTGGTCATCTGCCGCAGTGAGATAAATATGTTGATCTTCTGCATCAGTACACTCTATCTTACACCACTAATGTACACAAGTAGCATAAACAGTAACAACATACCATATACTTACACTAGTCTGCTGTCTTTAGATGTGGAAAATTCACAAAAAAATGACTGTTACCTCTATAACATATTCTATTTCTGAAATGTTGTAGAACAAAACAAAAAGTTTACTAAAATATAAATCCGTACTGTAGTAAAGAACTGATGAAATGTTTAAGTGCTGAAAGTATACAAAGTATTTTTACTTCACTACTTTACATCACTGGCTAAGATGATGCTAACAATACTAATGTGCTAATGCTTAGTTTGTTAGTATCATCTATTTTTGTACATATAGACCCCATTTATATCTTGTATTAACATGCAAACTGTATCAGATCTGTCAGTAAGATAAATGAAAATGCATGTTTAAATGTAAATGCTCAAAGAACATTGAGATGGGAATGCAAACCCATCTACCAGACCACATCTGTATGAGTTCTGGCTCGGATTGTGGTCGGATCTTTGTCACAACTAGCCAGGTGTAAATGCGATCTGCACAGCCGGATCACATTTGTGAAATAATATCGACCCAGACGTTGTAAAAGTCAGCTTCATCTGTCCAGCTACACTCACGCTTGTTTATAAAGTTATTTTGAATCAGAACGTGTGACTTGCCATAAATGAGTACTTGAATGCTGACAGCAACAGTTCATACAGAAAACAGAAAAGTTGTCATTTTTAAAAAATGGATGAAGCCTGTACATGGAGCAAAGAGAAACAGCGGCTTAAATCACGTAGCGAGCCGTCCCGGAGATAATGCGATCACATCCAAGGTCAGATGTCATAATCCAAATAAGGCATCCGGATACAGAGATCATATTTTAATGCAACGTGTAAAAGAGGCCTTAGTGTTATACTGCACGAAAAGTTTAAATACTGAAGTAAAACTCTGCTGATGCCCAACAGTTTAACAAATTACCTGCCAAATATTTAGCAGATTCTTTAATAGGGAATATAAAATTTCAGCCTGTTACTTTTTAAACTTGGGGGTGTTGGAGTGTTGTAAAGTCATTGAGAGTCATGTTACCTCTACTGACACACACGCGCGCACACACACACACACGTATGCACACAACTTACTGTAGCTGCTTTATCTTCCCTTCAACACAAGCCCAGAACCAATATCACACACACTCATGGCAACATCTGCTGCAGTGTGTGTGTGTGTGTGGGCAGTGTGATGATGAAATAGTCACTGTCATAAGTGATAGCAGTCAGATTGATGCTGATGTGAATAACATCTCTTTCTGTATCGGTGGTTTCTTCTGTGGAAGTGTTTCAGGCTCAGACAGGCAAAACTGAGATTCCTGAATTTTTATCATTATTTTTAACCAGAGTAGGGACCAAGTCATCGTTTTGCAAGTCACAAGTCTTGGCACTCAAGTCCCAAGTCAAGACACACAAGTCACAAACTAGGACTGACAAGTTTTAAGTCAAGTCACAAATTCTAAAGTTTGAGTTTTAAACTTTGCCACCGTCCAGTAGGCTGTGCAAGTCTCTAGGGGTATAACCTACTGACCTGGCTACACATACACAATGTCTATTAAACCAACACATTGACAGAGAGGTAGAAGCAATTTTTTTCCTTACCTGTACTTTACATGTTCGATCTTTACTCTCTGCTCTTGACCAGCAAATGACACATAAATCAAACCTACTTAGACAAGCAGTGAAGTGTTATTTCCTCGCTTTGTTGGACTACTTTATGGCACAGTCAGAAAAAAGTGTCAGACAGCAATTGCATGCACTGAGCCCAGTGAGTGAAACGTGTCACCTTGCAGCAATGTGTGATTTCACACACATGCATTGTTTGCTGTGTGACAGCATGCTAAGTAATCCATTAGCACTAGTAAAACTAATATGGAGGAGTTAAGGGTAATGTTTAGTCATCAATCAAATTCAATGCCAGACTAATAAATAATAGTCAATTTTCACAAATATTGGATGCTTTTTTAAACTTTGCATTTTATATTTGCAGGTAAATGTAACGATTAAACGAAAATATCACAAAAAAACTGCCATACAATTTTTACATGAAATATTAAGTTTTGGATATGATAATATATTTATAAAATATTTTGCTACAGCTTAAACTAAAATAATTGATTATAATCATGTTAAAACTAATGTTACTGATCTTAATTTTTGTTTAAATGTATTTTTTGTATCTGCGACTGTTATTTTTGATCTGCAAGTTTGGTATATCGCAATGCTTTTATGTTTGTACCATCGCTAACATATTTTGACACTGTTTTTGTCCTGAGCAATGTGATTGGCTGTCTGGTTAGTTGAGTGGATCTGGGACATAAAGAGCTGATTTTTCTAGAGTTAAATAGTTGATGCACTGCACAGCTTTTAATTGTGTAATTTCTAATTTTTGAGTATCAAGTCATAAGGCTCAAGTCCAAGTCAAGTCCGAGTCCTGCTCATACCACAGGCTTTGACCAATGTCTGTTTCAGAGCTGGACTTAACTGACTTTAACAAGAAAAAAAAATGATGAAATCAAGCATTCTCTGCTTGGTTTGTTACTTAAGCTTGGCGTGTGTGAGACTTGGAATCGTCTGGGGATGAGGTGAGCCTTGACCTTCCTGGGTGTGGGTACGAGGTGGGGCTGGCAATTCTGGGAGAGCCTGATTGGTTCCAGGATTTTCACATCAACACAGTTTTCTCTTCAGCTGCGACTTGGGGGAAAAAAATGTGTCATTGGCTTAGTTTGGGTGGGTCCCTACATCATAAAATTACCAGAAAATTTTAACAACCCTGGCTCAGGTGCAGAAGGCATTTTTATTACTTTAGGCTGTGAAAGTAGCAAAATCAATGTCCAAAAAAATAATATAAAATATCTGGTTAATTAAAGATGAAATTATATAAACTTTAACTAGGGCATCATGATTTTATAGAGCTCCCCTTTACTTTTGGGATACCTCATGTATTTACATAAAACTGAAAGTACTGGACACACACACACACACACACACACACACACACTCACACACAATGAAAGCTCATCAAAACACCAGACACTCTGTCCAGCATCCAAGAATCAATTTACACAGACTGATCAGATTATGTCGACTATGTGACACATCTGATAATTTCATTGTTGTAAAATGGTTACACAACATGAAATAGGATTTGCTTTGTTCTGAGAGCAATAAAAAGATCACATTTCTATCACATTTGTATTAAATATGTGGAGTAAAGAGTCAAATGTATTGGCATATCAAGTGAAAAATTCCTAGTAATTTGTATTTTCATAAAACTTTACTTTTGGGAAAGCTCTTTAACAAATGTTGAGCCTGAACTCTGACTAATCCACATGGCGCTCCTCGAGTTTCCTTTATTCCAGAACAGCAGATTAGAATTAATTCAATCATTGATGGAGCATAACGTAAAGACATGGATTTTTTTTTTTTTTTTTTTTTGTGAAGGATCTCAGATGTGACGGTGTTTGTATAGGAGTCTTTTTTTAAAGCCAAGCTGAGGCGGCAGAATGAGGTCATTAGCCGCACATTGACCCTGAGAATGAGCTTATGGCCTCAGATATGTTGGTGCTGTTTGTGTCACTGCTTTGTAGGAAAGACATGATCAGGTCAGGATGATCCTGACCTGAACTTGATGTGAGCCACTACTGGAAGCCACAGAAGAAAGATGTGGCTTTTTTTGGCTGAAGACCAAATGCATTACAGTGTTGTGCATCTCTGGGTTCAAATCTCTAACTTGCTCTTTGGAATACGTACAGTTTTGTACAGATGCACAGTTAAAGGCCTGTACCGGTGATTTTGCATTCAATGTTTTGCCTGGTAATGCTTATACAAGGTTGCAGAAGGCACGGTCATTTTAATTTTTCTGTAAAATCAGTCTTCTCCTGGGACTATATTCCCTGGTGGAGACATACATTTTCTTCTGTGTAGCTCCATGTTGAATCAGTGTTCAAAAGCAGAAATTACGTGACTTTGACAAAAAAATGTAATAGACATTGTGTTTGATATGATGGATAACTTATCTCAAGCATGGTTCAAATCTCTACAAGTTGAATCTCTAGAAATGTAACCCGTGGTGTGTGATTTGCACGTGATTTTGACATGTAAAAGTGGGCAATTTGGATCCCAACTGAATCAAACTGTGCTCATGCTTTCATTCCGATTATGTCTTCTTTTCCCTCTTTGACTCGAGGTCTCGCTTTTGATTAAAACCCTGCAAGTTGTGGTTGAAGAGGTTAGATGTAGGAAAACACATAATAGCAGATTTTAATGCTGGCTTCCACCTCAGGTGAAAGTTTGAGGTCGTAGCGTGAATCCAGCTCCTCCTGGTTTCTCGTGGGCATCCAGTCAGACTTGCACTTATGTGGTAGCAAAACCACGGCCTGTGGAATCATACCGCTCTGAGTGGAAACTGGAGTGATGATGATGGAGTGTGTGTATGTACAGCATGGTGCGCCTGCTGTGTGTGTGCGGCGTGAAGGTATTTCTGTCAGTAAGAGTGTGTGTCAGAAAGAGTAGTAGTTGTGTGTTGACGTGTGTTTTGGGTAATGAAGTAATTAAGTTGCTATTTTTTGTGCTCTTTACAGACTATGGTGCATACTTCAGGCTTGGCATGTAATGTTTATGCATGCACGTGTGCTCGTTGTAGTCCACACATCCCTCTTTTATGCGTTTTCCTGCATGTCTGTGTGGCGGCGTGTCCATTGACAAACAGACTCTGCAGGCCCTTTGCTGTGGGAGCAAAACCTCCATCTGAAACAGGAACCAATTCCATGGAGAACACATAATCATTACGGTGCATATTGCACTTAAAAGTGGAGGAGGGAGCACATTTGTTGGTTTTTGTCATTTCATGCTGTCAGAAGTGGTCAGGGAACGTCTCTAAGTTTGCTGCTGCTGAAAAAAAATCATGGGCTTTTCCTTCAGACTGATGATAACGGGTTTATTTAGGGAAACTGGAAGCCACCAAACCTATTAGGCCTTAAGTATAAATCACATGTGATCATTTTAAAGGCTTCTACGGTCGACCTCAGCACGATGCCTGTGAAACGTATATCCGCTCATCACTCACTGCTGTGTATTTATACTGAAAGCCTGTTTGTAAATATGCAATTTAGTCGTTTTTGCAGAAAACTGGAAGTTGCCGTTTGTAGAAAATGGATCACGTGCCTGAAATGAAACCTAATGACTGAAAATGACATGTTAGGTCATATGTTTCTCATCTGTTCAAGTCAAAACTTAAGATAAAACTTTAAAAGCCACAGTTTTTTTTTTTTCTTTGTCATATGGATTTTATCTATGTACGAAGTGTGTTTGCTCTGATTCTTAAAGGACCATACCATCCATTTTGCATGTTTGAGCCTAATATATTCAATTTTCATACACATAATGTTACTGTCAATCATTTCCCAAAGCATACTACTGGAACAGTGAATTAAAAACTTTTTTCCTACCTTCCAGACCACCTTTGGTTTCAGTTGATTCTGGTACGCTATTAAAATCAACTTGTTGATACTTGAAACGTTCTTAGGATTGGTAATCCATCATTGCAAAAAAGAAGTATATTCAGGTTTTTTCAAAATTTTGTAATTTTAGTGTTTAAGCGCAATAAAAAGCAGTGATTGCATGTCTCCACCAGGGAATATAGTCCCAAAAGAAGACCTGTGTTTATCGAAAAATATAAACAACCATGACTTCATAATTTTGCCTAAGTATTAGCAGGCGAAACCCATCAATTTTTAATGTGGATGTATCACTTGATATTTGATTTTGAAAGATTAAGAGATTTTCCAAAATATCAGGAAAGCTGAAATACAGTTTTATCCTTTGGGAAANAAGATTAAGAGATTTTCCAAAATATCAGGAAAGCTGAAATACAGTTTTATCCTTTGGGAAATGATTTTCAGTAACCTTACCATGTGTGAAAATTGGATGTATTAGGCTCAAACATGCAAAATGGGTGGTATGGTCCTTTAATAGTGTGCTGCAGACAAATTTCCACCTATGGTGGACAGTAGAGTTGTATTCTATGAAATAGTTAATAACTGGTTTCTTGCTTGTCTCTGTCTGTGTTTCCCTGTCTCTTTCTGTGTGTGTATCCTTGTGTTTGTGTGTGTGTCTGTGTGTTTTCGTCCCACAGTGGAGTACGACAGGGAGCTCTCCCCGCAGCGGCGTCACCACAAGGAGTTTAAGTTCAACCTCTCACAGATCCCCGAGGGCGAGGCCGTCACCGCAGCCGAGTTTCGCCTCTACAAGGAGTGTGTGAGCCGTGCCTTCCGCAACGACACCTTCCTACTCAAAGTCTACCAGGTGGTCAAGGAGCACCCTGACAGGTAACACACACATGCACACACGCACACACACACACACACACACACACACACAGAAACTGATGCTTTTGACAGGAAGATAGCTGGTTTGAATCACCTCATTTCCCCTTTTAAGTTTTCATTAATCATGGTTTGAAATAAGTACAACATATTCTATTCACTTTTTTCATCCCTTTATTAAAGCCATATGATGCTTTATGTTTATGATATTATATACCAGCCAAACCCAAATCTTCCTCTTTTTTTACGGTTGCACCATACATAAATGGCTTGAGCACCATTTTATATACTCTCCCTGCAATTCAGCCTCATATTTTTGGTCTCTTTGGAGACTTTGGTGGTGGAATGATGCACCCATGGGTGGGTCCGGGAGGGTTGCAGTGGGGTTGTGTCATTTGAGCCAGCATTTGGACACAGTGGTTGTACTGGGCAGCAACAACCGTGTGCGCGTGACTTTTTCTGGATACAACAAGTTAAAGATCAGCTCTCTGCGTCGTTCTCCCTGTGTGTTGCACACACTCTGAGTCGGTGCCATGTATATAATGTAAAATCGACCCAAACCACATCTTACAGAAATAGCTTCAAAATCCTCCCGTCCCCCAAAGTGCACGTCTAATGCATGTCAAACATTTACCCTCAGACGGCTACATAAACATACAGTAAGATTGCTGAATGATTTTTGTGTTTTACCCAGTCTGACCAATGAGAACTCACTTAAAAATAATTCACATTATACGTTTTAGGCATCTTATGTCAGCCAACAGTGGCAGGATGTAGGATATTTGGAGAACTAAGTATATCTGCCTCATATATTCTTTTTTATTAAATAATAACAAGAAACAAACTTTAGGTGGGGGTCCCTGAGACTAAATGTTCTCAGACTGTGGCCCCTGAACTAAAGTGGATCCACTGTGGGGTCCTCTGATTGAAAAAGTTGAAGAACCTCAGCGTTAGATGTTGGCAAAGTATATTTTTCTGTCTGTCAAAATGTTTCTATGAGTATCAAGAGCTATTTATTTGCTGCATTCCTTTATCCCTACAATGGGTGGTTTGTGCTCTCCTGTCTGGAGGCAAAGCCTTTTATTTTTGGAGATATTTGGAGATTAAAGGGCCCATATATCTCCAATGTCTATATTATTGTAAGACAGGTTTTTTTTTTATCTTGAAGAAAATTACAACCTGGGTGGCTATGGTGTGGGGAGAAATGGCTCTCTCTCTGTTTATGCTTTGTAAGAGTTAATTCAAGGTGCAAGGTTCAGTGAAAAAATCCCCAATATCCTCTGCATGACCCCGAAATTATAACTTTGATTATCATTATCATAATCAAACAATAAAGCAGTTGAAGAATGATTCAAGAACAAAGTATTGGAATGTCTGAAACTTGATGGGTGTGGGATGTCTTTGCCTGTTTTGTTATTTTCTCTTCAGCTTTTTTTTTTTTTTTTTTTTTTTTGCCAAACTCTGTCTTCGTAATCTCTGATCAGCGGGTAGCCCGTTAACTTTCTCGAGCCCCTCCTTCCCATGAAAGCCTGACTCCTGTTTTGACTCCAAGCCGTAATGACAGAGCGCTTAATTAGCCCGACACGCTTTGTACTTTTAATTTGATTGGGGCGGTTTCGCTAACAGCAGGGACAGAATGTGAGAGATCAGAATGCCCAAAAATGTGGCGTGCCTGACATCATGTAAAAACGGGCAGGTCGCTGCAAATTCCACCGACTAAACCCTTTCAGCAGGATATGTTCAGAGCCTGTGTTTACTCCTAGTTTACAAAAAAAAAAGAGTTTTCAGTCAATCTGTTTTCTTATATTTTAATTCACGCTGAAGATAAAATTGCATACATTCTGCAAGGACGTGTAGATCCACCTTTTAATCTCTGTCTGACCTATATTTTGCTGTTGTCTCATCCGTCATGCCTTTTTTTTTTTTTTTTTTTTTTTGTAGTTTAAAAGATGAAAGCAGATGAAATAACCGGGCCAGCTGTGAGCTGCACGCTCCCACATCGCGTTACATTTTTTCTTACAACACTCATTGACAAGACTTATAAAGGAGATTTACTGAAGCAAACAACACCACTTTGACCCTTGAACTTATTATTCCAGTCCATTTAAGCAGTCAGTCAATAAGAGGTTTTACAGTAGGCTCTGGGTTCTTTGCGCCCTGCAGGTGGTTCTGTGATGGACCCCCTGCGGTCCTCCATCAGCCCAACAGCATCTGTGACGTGCGGCGGAAACAACAGCACACGGACCCACGCTGTGGCAAACTTGTGAACTCGCCAGCGGGGTGGAGAGCGTGCGTGTTTGTGTGAAGGAAAACAGGGAATAGAGGCTTCATACGGAAGCCGTCAGAAACACTCTCATTAATGACCAATAAGCAGCGGCTGCTGATGCATGACCGCAGGGGCATTCTCAGAACACCTGGATGATTGCGAGGCTTTGAGGTCGGGTCGGGAGGAGGATCGGACAGACTCGACGCTGTGTTATTACTACTGTAATTGGACGGTGGGAGGACAGGCCCTCTTATCACTCACACTCTGTCTTTTCCTTACATCTCCTCTGCTCTCTTTTCATTATGCCGTTGTATTACTCCGTCCTCGTCTGAGCCGTTTCTTCCTCGGACAGCCTCGTCTGAAAGCCTGACTGGATTCAGACAAAATGTTAAATGGCATTAACATACTTGTAGCCTGATACCAAAACCTTAATTCCTTCCTGTTCCCTGTCCCTCAGAGAGGTAGACTGCATGGTCAAAGCTACGGTGGAGTACATTACAGTGTATCTAAGTACAGTTATCCATCTTTCTGTCATTCTGTTATGATACTGTTATACTGATACACACCAAGCACTCATTCCTTTTTCTTGGATTTGCAAAGACGCAGATCTGTCCTCTCTGGTGTTTTAATGTCTCTAATGCGCCGCTGATACGATTGATTGACTTCAGTGATAAAGTGTAACTATAGAGCGTAACGATCAGAACAATCATTTTTGATTATTTTCCCCTGTTTTTCTGCATTTTAACACTTTTTTAAAATGCTTAAAGTAGTTTCTGCTGTCACATGATATAACGGACTACTTGAACGTCCTCTAGGTGCCAAATATTTAACTAAACCACTGATTCTCCAGCTTAGTTGTTGCCTCCCAGACCTTGATTGGCTAAAGACACCTGATTTAGCTAACCAGGTGAAGGTATAGCAGAGTTAAGATAAAGTTACTTGCTGTAAACCTTTATGGGGATCATGGTACAATTTGAAAATAAGCATGTAGCTGTATAATTTGCATTTGCAAATGCCTTTGAAAAATAACCCAATATGGAGGGAATGGTGAAAAAGTATCTTTAATAGGCCCTTTTCACAGGACCATTTAGACATGTCATACAGAGAAAATGCAGGTATAACTAATAATGGCTACTTTCCATTCACATGTGCCAGTACCAGTGCACATGCTGGCTTACTGGCACACCTAAAAAAAAAAGTATTTATTTAAAACTCTAAATGGATAGAGCAGCTTTTTGGGCTCTAAGACAAAGGATCTTTGGTCAAAATATAACTGCAATAATGGCCACACATTCCTGAAGCTGAAAGAACAATGGATGGCTAAGTAGTTTAGCTGCTCTGAGACTTGAAGGTCAGCTTGTGTATTTCTACTTCAGTCCTTGAGTCATGAAAACAATCAATATGTATATGTGGGCTGTTTAATATTACAAGCCATTTTTCTCTTTTCCCCTATGTTTCCCCAGAGAGGCAGACCTGTTCCTGTTGGAGAATCGCAAGCTGTGGGCGGCTGAGGAAGGCTGGCTGGAGTTTGACATCACAGCCACCAGTAACCTTTGGGTGATGAGCCCAGCACACAACCTGGGCCTGCAGGTCAGCGTGGAGACCATCAGTGGTAAGGGATTAGATCACATACAGATCCAAATCATTAAATTTTTAAACAATTAAGCCATTTAAGTGATGGTTTCACATGAAAGCTAACCTTTTTTTATTTATTTTTTTTTTTTTAACCTGTTGCCAAATGGATTTACTCACTCTTTATTTTTGAGGAAATCATAGTATGTTATTTAGGTAAATAGATCCCTTTTACGCTCAGTACTTGAATACGCTATCTGGATCATGGACCTTGTGTTAAAGGACCATACCACCATTTTGCATGTTTGAACCTAATATATTCAATTTTCATACATGTAAGGTTATGACAATCATTTCCCAAAGATACTACTGGAACGATGAATAAAAAAATTTTTTTCCTATGTTTCAGACCACCTTTGGTTTCAGTTCATTCTGGTACACTATTAAAATCAACTTGTTGATACCTGAAACGTTCTTGAGATAGATAATCCATTATCATGAACAACATGTATATTCAGGTTTTTTCGAAGTTTCATAATTTTAGCATTTACGCGCAATAAAAAGCACGGAGTGAATGTATGTCTCCACCGGGGAATATAGTCCCAAAAGACACCTGTGTTTACTGAAAAATTTAAATGACCGTGACTTCATAATTTTGCGTAACTATTAGCAGGCGAAACATCGAATTTTAAGGTGGGTGTATCACTTGAATATTTGATTTTGATAGATTAAGAGATTTTGCAAAATATCAGGAAAGCTGAAATACGGTTTTATCCTTTGGGAAA
>VXCM01000340.1:230645-241048 GCA_014773175.1 Lucifuga dentata
ATATATATATATATATATATATATATATATATATATATATTTGGTGGGCTGTCGCTGTCAGCATTCCAGATGCATGTGCCCATTTACCCAATGATTCAAAATATCTTTATTAACAATCCGATCTGCTACCTCACATGGATGTGGTCTGACTCACATTGTGATTAGATCTCCGTAGCAACTTGCCAGGTGTAAATACAGTCTGTACAGCTGGGACACATTAGTCAGAGAAATTATGCCCATAAGCTGAAAATATTATCCCTTCTAGTCTTCCCAGCTCTGCCTACTCTCGTATCCTGCAAGCATTTACACCCTGCATTAACATGGGCTTTTCCTTAACATGTGTGGACACAGGTCACATTTTAATGTAAATGGGGCCATACTGAAACTCAGTAGGATCTCACACTGTTTTTACTTCCTGGCCCATTTTTTTTTTTTTCCAGGGTGTAACAATCCCTGCTCAACATTATGGTTCTGATTCCTCTGAAACAGGGCAGAGCATCAGCTCCAAGGACGCAGGGCTGGTGGGTCGTGACGGCGCGCTGGAGAAGCAGCCCTTCATGGTGGCTTTCTTCAAGGTCAGCGAAGTGCACGTCCGCACTGCCCGTTCCACCGGCGGCAAACGTCGCCAGCAGAACCGCAACCGATCCACGCAGCCCCAGGAGGGATCTAGAGGGCTGAGTCCAGCAGGTGGGTCTGATGTGACATCCACGCTGAACCTTAACCGATCTCATCACACAGCACAACCATGAACGCAAGCAGACACACACCTGACCGCAACTTAACCTCACTGTATCCATAACTGATGGATCACCTGTTGAGGTGAATGGATGGGTCGCATGTGTTTGAAGTCTAGTTGAATTACCCCTCCCCTCTCCTTCTCCTTGAGAGACCCAATAGATTGGATGTGACTTCTGCTGGATTTTTGTCTAATCAGCCCCATAAGATGAAAATGCTTTTGCTGTTGAGTCTCAGTATGAATTAAGCGTACCGAAACTAGACTGAAATCTTCCAATCCTGCAACTATCCTGCTTTAATACTGCTGGATGTTTCTTTCTCTTTGCTTTGGAGGGTGGAGCAGCACAGCAAACAAGTGACAAATAGAGCTTCTGTACAAAAAAAATGTCATGGGACTGCTGGACTGTACTTCAAAATAGCACTTTTAGCTAAGTTTCCAGCACCTGCATGTCATGTATTTTTCAGAGCATTATGTAAAGATTATTATTTATGATAGGGATTTCTATGACGGCTTCCCAAACAGACTGAGCTAGAGAATTGGATGGTGAGTCGGGTTAGGGAATTCAGCTAAAAGGCAAAGAATTTAGAGTAAAAGAGGGAAAGATAAACAGAGATTGAGAGTTTCAGATGAGTAGGGAGAGAGAGGGGAGAGAGGAGAGAAAGATGTGTGTGTGTGTGTGTGTGTGTGTGTGTGTGATAGGAAGACACGAAATTAGAATGAAAAGTAGAAATTCATGATTCACTCTTTAGGGAATTCTGTGTAGACTACTTGGTGGTTGTGATCATAAAAACTAATAGATATGACTCAGGTTCACTATATAGGTCAACATAATTCTTATTAGACACTAAATATTGGATTATAAAGTGAGCACAGCCAGAAAATCCATCATGACAGCTGACCTCATCCTCTGAACCTCCTCTCTAACCTTCCTACTCAGCAGATGATGTAATGAGCAGGTATAAGCCAGATGTTATGAGCTCTATAAGCCCTCCAAATTAAATCAAAGTCTTATCCTCCCACCTTTCACCTGCTGCATAATTCTCACCAGCCTTTACTGCGCTTAAAGCTAATCTGCTCCTGTGAAGCTTCATTGTGTGACTACTGTAGAAAATAAAGCTCAAGATCAGTGAGCCTGCCACTGATGTCTGCCTGATCCTTGACTAATTATACACCTGAAGAACAATGTTAATATTAAGCCCACATGGCTCAAGTCTTTGATTCTACTATGTAAGATGTTTATTCAACTGTGACAGCTGGAAAACAATCATCACTATAAACGTGCATGAGTAATATTTATATTAATACATGCTTTCCCTAAGTTAAAGGGGTATATTATGGATTTTGGTGCATAATATATCTCTCCCTATAATAATATCTCTCTCCCCCATATGCAGCAAAGGAGCTTAGAGGTGGATTAGCAGGTTTTTTGCACGTTAAAGCTTCAAAATAGACCCTAAATGAAAATAAGAACATAGAAATCTGTCTCTGTTTATTTAAAGTCTGTATTAGAGACATATATAAGCTGGTGTGGATTTATGTCAGAAATATTTATGTCAGCCTAAAAAGTTATGTAAGCTTGATTCTACAAATAGAAAAGTAGGTAAACTGGGTTTAGGCTGTCAAATTTACTTTCCACTACATGGTATGTGTTGTAGTATTGATGCTTTTAATCTCCCATAGACTAATATACAGTGTGCTTCTGCCATGTATGTATTTTGCCATGTACATATAAGTATATAAATTGTTGCTGCTGATCAAATGCTGCTTGAGGTTTGTTCGGGCTAAACTCAGCAGAGATTTGTTGGCTCTGTTCTCTGTTTGTGCAGCACATCCACGGCACCTTCTCAGTAGGTTACAGGCGAGCTGCTGCTAACGTAAGAGGTTGTAAGTTGAATTCCTGCAGGGCTTTTTCTCAGTAATTGCATTAGATGAAAGCTTTGGCTGACATAACAGAGAACAAAAACTCAGCATTTGTTATGCTACAGGACAGTTTGAGTGGAGCACATGTTCGCTTTTGGCTTCTTCTCCCTTTTACCCAGCTGTCACCTTTGGCTTGAGATGTCCTTAGATGTTTAAGACTGGGATGTAGTGGTGCATCAGTGGGCTAAAGTGTACATCATGTACTCACAACGTGGATTAAAATTTATGCAGCAGATCTCTTTCCCAGCATATCAAACTAATTATAATATAGGCAATGCTATTAGAAAGAAATATAGGAATAAATATAGGAGGTTAACAGATATGATTAAGTGTCACAGATGTGGCATGTAATAAAATAAATATATCTCTAAAAATTTTATCCATCAATATTATAGCGGACATTCTAAATGATTTTGACAGTTTGTCATGACTCAGCTCTTTACCTACCTAAAATAGTGACATCCAAGATCAGTTTTATGATATATAAAGAGACATAAATATCACTTTTGTTTAATAAACTCCTCTCAAAATGCACTTATAAATACATAAAATCTTACCAGCATATAGTGATTAGTTTGATTGTGATATACTTTTGTGGTTCAGAAGGGTGAGAACATTTTTTCTGCTCAAAAATCAGCTTGGAGACCGTAACAAGGACAATCTGTTAAATATGCGTCCTGGAGGATTGGACTTTACATAACCCAAAACATCAAGACCTCTCCGCCTCGCCACTTGGGACGACGAGGAGTGTAAATATTTAGATCCTACACAGGAAGTCTGGAGGCCCCCCTCGCGACAGCGGAGTGTCCACGGCCAGAAGACGACTGCAGGGATTGGACGGGATGGGAGGATCCATGAGGAATTCAGGAGGGCATATGGTTCCAATACCGCATCGCTCACTCCAGAGACAGGGAGGAGGACAGGATGGATGGGGAGAGCATCCGTCTTGTGGAGCGCTCAGAGGGAGAAAGAAAATATGGACATTGTACCCCACTTTCTGTTTGGCACAGAGCTGCATCAGTTCAGGCCACACGGCTTCATCTAAAAGGAGCATTTCACCAAAAATTTGACCTGATACTTTTTTTCCCTAAAAACATCAGATCTAAGGCCGGAAAGCAGCGACGTGTTTGTTTTTAATTGCTCTTATGTGCACTAGCTTCCACATAGAGGCTTTTTCACATTTTTCCAGTGTGAGTTACTTTGCTCTATATGTTTTCTAAAAAATAGTTTGAATCGTATCCCCTGCCAAAATGACACACTCCTGATCTGTGTGGTTTTGCTGAACTTTTTTTTTTTTTTTTTTTTTATCAAATTGGTGCCATTTTGTCCTCATCATGAATGCAGCTGACATCTTAAGAGCTACTTTTGGCCATTTTCACCTTATTATAAATTTGGCTACTTTGCTTTGATAGAAATAACCAAAAGCTGTGATCTTATAGACCTTCATAACAAACAAACAACATTTTCCCAACTGTGTTCCATGCTAGCATTTGGACCATCTTATTTTCTCATTTTCATAATTTTAGCAAATTGGATTTAACATAAGATAATAAATGTCTTCCAGATGATAGAATCAGACAAATACATTTCTGCAGGACTTAGCTTTGACATACTGTAATTATTAGCATTTTTTTTTTTAAACGTCTTATGCACAACGTTCACTTTTGTCTTGTGATGGAGAAGTCGCTGCTTGTACTTTAGTAAAAGGAAATATTGAGTTTCACTTAGTAGACAAAATGTTTTTTTCATTTACATTTTCCATAAAAATGTGCAGGTAGCAGGAGGATTTTTTAAAATATTTTTGCGAGAAAGTGTGATTTTTCAACTCTTCTGGGTGTGCCTGATCTATGCAGAGGCTGCAGCAAAAGAACAATACAACACCTTTAAAGGTAATTTGGGGTTTGTGGGCGAAGAAGGCCTGGGAGGTAATGGGAGCTGGGTTGGGCTTTGGCTGCGGGGGAAGTTAATAACCATCCAGGGAAGGAATATCACGTCCAAACGCAGTGCAGGCAGCCTGTAATTAGGCCTAGCCAGTCATTAGCTTCTAGCTAAAAGACTGACCATGCTAACAGTATCGCTTAAAGTATTATAATAACACGGCGCTCAGCCAGCTGTGTTTTTTCATCTGTCTCTCCTCTCCTCCCTCCTCCTCCTCATTCTCCTCGCACCCTCCCCACCCAACCTCTTTTTGTTTACCGTTGGAGTAATTAGACATGGTGGAGCTCCCTTGTAGGGTTTAATAACCTCTGTGATGAAAGACAGGAAGAAAGATAAACTTCAGTGGTGGTGGTTGCTGGGAGTGAGGGAGGGAAAATTGAGGAGAAACGTCAGGGACAACAGTGACATTCTCCTTTCATGTCTTCATGGGTGTTGAGACTCTCTCCTTCCTTCTTCTGGGTCGTTTTTAAAAAAAATGAGGCCAATAATTCAACTTTTCTGTCGCTGCTGTCTCTCTGGGAGTTCATGTAATTGCTACTGTAGAAGGTGCAATCATTTCTCACCCAAAAACATCTGCTGTTTTGAGAAAGTCCTGGAGCACACTAGGGAATTACTGAGCGGTTTCAGAGATTGTGGCCTGCATGAGTTTTGAATGACTTTTTAATGTCAAATGTCATGTAGATGCACACATGAACACACACACACACACACTTCTTAGATGGAATGCCTTGGCTGTAACCTCTAAATTGGCACCATTTGATTCTTGTATTTTTGGAACGACATGTTATAAATATAATTTATGACCTTTTCCTCCTTGCAGAGGTGCTGGTGAAAGTGTTTGGGGGCTTAATGAAAGGAAGGTAGTGTAGTGAAGGGTTAATATCAGCCCAGGACTCGTACAGTATATTGAAGGTCTCCGTGTTAAAGGGCTACAGTGCTTATGTTCAGTAAGGAGCAGTATTTCCCCTCCTATTGAATAGGCAGGGTGGGAACCAGCAGTCGCTGCCCCACCTCAATGAATTCAGTGTGAGCTGATTCCAGTGGAGCAGCTCAGTGTCACACGGATGTTTGTATGTTCACCAGCACACTTTTCCATGTTAAAAACTAAAGTAACTTACAGTAGTATGGAAATATACTAATTCAGTCCCATTATCTTCTCTTTAAAGGAACTCCTGCTTCTTTACATTTAATATTCAGATAACTTTGTCCTGACAGTAGTACACAGTACTGAGAAACTTAAAGGACCATACCATTTTGCATGTTTGAACCTAATATATTCAATTTTCATACATGTTACGTTACTAAAAATCATTTCCCAAAGGATAAAACCATATTTCAGCTTTCCTGATGTTTTAATCTTTCAAAATCAAATATTCAAGTGATACACCCACCTTAAAAATCAATGTTTCACCTGCTNAATCTTTCAAAATCAAATATTCAAGTGATACACCCACCTTAAAAATCAATGTTTCACCTGCTGATAGTTACACAGCCTTACGGATGTTTAAATTTTTTGATAAATGCAGATCTTCTTTTGGGACTACAGTATATTCCCCGGTGGAGACATACATAACTCTGCGCTTTTTATTGTGCTTAAATGCCAAAATTTCGAAACTTAGAAAAATACCTGAATACACAAATTCTTTGTGATAATGGATTACCTATCCCAAGAACGTTTCATGTATCACCAAGTTGATTTTATTAGTGTACCAGAATGAACTGAAACCAGTGGCAGTCTGGAAGGTAGGAAAAGATTTTTTAATTAAAATTTTTTAATTCAATAGTATGCTTTGGAATGACAATTTGGTATGAAAGTTGAATATATTAGGCTCAAACATGCAAAATGGCCACTATGGTCCTTTAAGGTGCTTCTGGACCATAAGTTGGAGTGTGAAGTTCATTGTTTGCATTTGCTTCAGCTACCGTGAAGCTTACGGAAATTAGAGATGCTTGGACTGCCTCATCATTTCAATACACAGTTTACCCACTGGTGACAATTCCTCATCCAGAGGGACCATGCTACTGTCTAATGTCACCAAAAAAAAAAAAAAANAAAAAAAAAAAAAACATCATAGTGTCTCTCATACTGATGGTACTGGAGTATGCAGGCTGTTGTCTTGCTGCTACATCTGTTGGAACGGCTTCCATTATTGGGATTGCTGGGCGAGATCTTTTTGTTTTGTTGTGTACAAAAACAAGCTAAGCATGAGTATTTAAACATGGCGGTTGGGGATACTTGCATCTGACCAATCAGTGATGCTCAGTCTTACAAACCCAACGATTCTTGAACCATCAGAGAGTAGCTACCCTGGATCAGGACCCCCCCCACCCNCCCCAAAAAAAAGGTGCGGAAAAAAAAAAGTCTCAGAGTTAAGGTTCCTACGATGCGAAAGGGGCTATAAAACCATTCAAAGTTGATATTTTTAGGTAAATTATCCTCATGCTTTAAGGTGATTTGACAGATAATTCTAAAATATGTCACCATGTTAGACTATTAGAAGACTTATTGAAATCTCCAGTAGTTTAGCAGGCTAAATTTATCCTACATGCGTAATATTCTCAGACATGAAACTGCCTATTTCTCCAGCTGTTCAGGTCAGAACTGTACGGAAGCCGTGACGTCTTGTCAGTCATCATTATTATTATTATTATTATTCCAACGCTACACTGTCAGACCTCCCTGTCTGTCCTTACCAAGGAAAACAAGAATGACACACTCGCTCAGACACACTCATTTCTTTTTGTCACTGTTTAAATAACATCTCTTATGTAACTTTGCTCATAATTACACTGAAATAAAGGAATCAAAAATAAAACAGCAGTATAATCTGTTTTAAATACAGAAATACTGATTAATTTTACCAGAACTGCTCTCACTTCATTTAAAACTTTTGCATTACCCCTAAAGTGGTATAAGTAGTATCTGTACAACAAGCAGAGTAAATGTGTTCAAGGTTCTCACCGCTGCTCTCTGTCAGGCGAAGAAAAAAGAAATGAATGGAAGCCTCCTGGGAGCCAGAGCTCAGCGGTAGCTGTGTGGCATTAAATTTTTACAGGCAGGAAGGGGAGATGTGGTTTATGGGCACCACAAATCTGAGCCTTTACACTCAATGAAAGCCCACAGTAAATATCAGCTTTATTCCTCTTCAAGAGCCCCACAGACTGTAAATGCTGATGGCTTTGAAGGCCAAGAGGTGCAAGGAAAATGAGCCGTGTGTGTATGTGTGTGTTTGAGGAAGAGGAGAAAAGAGAATATTCTCTGCATAGTATAATTTATACAGTAAACGGCAAAAAAAAAAAATTGTATAAAGAGCCTTTCAGTTGCAGAGTACTACTTATGAGTATTAAAAGTAGCTTGCAAGAGTTACAGTATAATGTATACATATATTATCAAATATTTTACACCCATCATGAGATCAGTAAGTCACAAAAAAACTATGATAATTGGTATCTGAGAGCCTGAAACTCATATGATTTAATTGTTTTTTCATTACTAGTTATAATTGATAAGTAAGTAGTAAGCTTACTCCATTTATTCTGATTTCAGTCTAATTAAGGTGACTTGAAAAAATTGCTTTATTGCATGTTGACATTATGTGCAACACAACCATTGCAGCCAAAAGTCGCAGTCACACATAGACTTTGCTAAAAGTTACTTTTAGCTTCTTTATACAAAGTGTCTATGACATATTTTTGTGTTATACCACATTTGTGCTTGTGCTAGATTGATAAACAGTTAAACACCCAGTCGGAACGTTAGCATTAGCCAGTCAGATCCCATGGAGATAAAATCTGTTTTCTTCCAATGACAACTAGTAAGGATGGCAGCAAAAAAAAAAAAAAATCTTTGTTTTGCACATAAAATTAAGTTCATGAAATAGATGAAACAAAACAAGAAAGAAAATAATTTATTGGAAAAACATGAATGCATTGATTTGTGTAACACAGTCCAGGATGTATGTAAGTGTAACTGAGCCAAATGACTGTGTTCACTGAATGGTAGTTTTCCTCTCTGTCCTTGGATGTTTCCTGTATATAAACACTGTACATAATGCAAATGCCCCTTACAATACTAAGGAAAAAAACCCTGCAAAATCAGGTGGTTTTTGGAATAATTACAGGAAAATTCAGCAGAATCCTGAAGCAGCTGGTATAAGAGCAGCAGCCTTTTTCCTCGTTTGTAAACTCTGTCCTTCAGTAAATCTGTTAAATCCAAATGCTTTTGCTGCTGAAGACTTTGGCAGAGATCTGACAGGTCAGACAGTCCACAGGGAGGCAGGACGGACTGCATCCATGTAAACCACACACACACACACACACACACACACACACACACACACATATGCATGCACACATGCACACACAGATGTAGATGGAGCCAAACAGGCGTGCCTGCATGCACAGACACACATTTACCAAGTGCACCCATAAAAATGTAAATACCAACAAGCACACACACCATCAACTGCACACACACACACACACGTGCACACACACACACACACACACGCACACTGTATTGTCACATTAACAGCCATGCAGTGGATTGCATTTCCTATTGGAAAGGAAGGAACACTGAACTGGGGAAACACCTGACTATACTCAACGGTTACAGATGACCCTTTGACCCNCACACACACACACACACACACACACTGCTGTTGTGACCAGCCTCACCTTTTGTTTCCTGTCTCTTGCAGAATTAACCCCTCTAATCAGATGACATATTTGTGTCCTGACACAATAAGGAGAAATTATTTTGTTGTTGTCCTGGTTCCCAGAGAAATTAGGTCACATTTGATCTGCATGTGATTTCTTTAATGACATGTGAAAGGCAAAATTGAGGAAGAGGGATGGGTTGTACGTGATGTAAACACTGTTTGGGAAGTTTTAAGACTGGCATCCATTATAATGAATGTCATAATGAAACATAATGACCCGTAACAACAACTGATGCATTAAAGCGGCCCTCATAAAGCAGCACAGCTTTGACTTCTAATGAATTACAAGGACAAATGTCTTCTGAATATTTATGAGTATAAATAGCAACAGTTACAGTATGATATTTTATAGCATCGTTCATTCCAAGTTACTTTATGATAGTGTAAGTGCTCATAGTAAAACAAAATGATCCATACAGTGTCATAAGATACTGCTGCTTTACAATTCATTCTCATTCCTTTATATAATAAGAGGTCTAAATCTTAGGTCAGGTCTAAATCTTGTAATTGGATATTTTTGTTGTCAAAAAATTTGATACAATCAAAAAATCAGAATTGGGCATCAAGAGCTGTTGTGTAAATGTTGTACTTTTTCAAGTTTCTTACTATTTTCTGACTAAAGCACCAATAGTACTGATATTAGTAATATGATCTGAGTAGAAACTGAACCTGAAACTGGCAGTGTTACTGCCATGGTCCTCTCTGTTTTCCTGTCCTTCATCCTTACTCTTTTTCTTTCTTTCTTTCTTTCTTTCTTTCTTTCTTTCTTTCTTTCTTTCTTTCTTTCTCCTTCTCTTCTTATTTGCTTCAAGCTGACATGAATCCAAGACAACCATACAAACAGGACAGACATCCAAGACAAACCCAAACCTCTCTCCTCTCCTCTCCTCTCCTCTCCTCTCTGTCTGTCTGCCTCTGTTTCCCTCATTTGTCTGTATTGGATATGAACTCTGCTGAAGCGTATGGGCAGGATTTGATGATGAAAACTTGATGCAACAAGTGCTGGTGAATTAAAATTGTTAGTCTCTCATTTAATGAGAGGCTAAGTGGATTGGCAGATCAACAACATTTCATAAAAAAAAAAAACA